>MU227424.1:844309-855387 GCA_018584345.1 Thuja plicata
TTTAGGGTTTTAGGAGAGGAAAATTTGGATTCTCATGATTCTCCCAGCTCTGAGAAGGAGAACAAGGAAGAAGATAGTGAGAGAACTCTTCATGGTAGAAAATCCCAATCTCTTCAAAGAGAAATCAGAATGATGGATTCATAGGTTAGAAGAACTATCATCATGACCCCCCTTGAGATTGCAAAAAATAAATCCATCTATAGTTATAATCTGGACAAATGGGTGCAGAGTGATTTGGTTGAGCTTAAGAACAGATGTATCAAATTGGAAAACAAGAATTATATGAACGAGGATACTGTGGCTATATTACAGTTCTGATATTGATGAAAAAATTAAAAAATCAGTCGGGATAGCTATGATACCTATCCAGAAGAAGACAAGCGGGAATGAGGAAATGTTAAAACATTTTCTTAGTCTGGTGAACACAGGTGTGAAGTCTACTCTGGAGAACTTGAATACTCTGAGTAAAATGCTGGAAGGAAACAAAGATACCATTGACCTCACTGATCCTACCCAGCAGATGGGACCTGGTACTCGTACTAGGTCAAAGAAGCAGAAGGTTGATGATCAGGATATTCAGAGGCTGAAAGACAATGTGAAGACCATGTAGACTTAGCTGGAGGAATCTGAGAGATTCTTGAAGACTTTGTCTTGACCTCGATGCTAGTGGATTTCTTTCTCTATTTTTCTTCCAGTGGCTTTTTTGTTTTTTGCTTCGTAGGTGCTTATTGTTGAATCTGGGAGTTGTCCCTTTGTAGCCTGCACCTTTCCTTGGGGCAGCTTGTTGTTCTTTGGGTTTTCATGCCTATCTCTCTTCTCTTTTGTTAAAGGGTTTTGGGGCCCCTTCAAAACCTTCTTTTATCGTAATCAAAAACTAATATTTAGTATTTTTTATTAATTTAAAATATAAGTTATTATCCTCATTATATTTTGTGACGTAAAAATGCTCCTATTTGATTTATAATTCTTATGGGGTTTAAAATTTCATTTGGATTGTTGATCTCAATAGAAATCAATATTCTTGAAGAAAATTGAGGTCCCATTAGTACGTTTATCTTACACAATACAACTACAGTTATTACATTATATTTTTAATAAATAATAATAACTAAATATTATATAGTTTAGCCCTTCAACCCATCAAAGATTTCCACATTTAGCCCAATAATTTTCTATAAGAATTATTTTTTTAATTGAATTATTTTCCATGGTGAATAATGATATTTTTTTATTTTTTGATATTCGCCAATATTTTCTACAAAAAGGTTGTGATTAAAAAATAATTGCCAATAGGAATAATTTTTATTTTTGAAAAAATGAGAGATTTTCCAATAGAAATTAATATTTTTCTTCAAGAAAATGAAAGATTCGCCAATATTTTATATCTTTTTTGGGAGGGGGGTTTCTTAAAGTTTTCCTTAAGTATCAGAAATGTCAATCACTAGAGGGAAGACTAACTTACCAATAGGTTTGACACCAAAAGTAGAGGACCAGTGCTTCTCTCCCTTCTTATAGTATGCATCCGATGATCGGGTATTTTCACCTTGGTCCTTGGGTATCCCACCCCCCCTATGGGTCCCCATCCTTGAAATAGTTTCCTCCATCTTGGTCCTCTGCTGACTTTTCCCCTTCCTGATGATCCTGACATTGGTTGATTTGCAAACAACTATAATATGTAAAAATGCAAATAAAGAACAAACATAAGCAACTAATCTCATTCCATGATTATCCCATATACCTCAAATGATGTGGAGAAACACGCATGCAAATATGATGAAATGAAATAAGAAACAAACTTAAACTACTTCAACATAAAATATGCAATTCAAACCTCCCAAAATGCTAGTGTTTGATAATATTGATGTTGAAGGTATGTGATTGCTCACATTCCATTAGCATAACATTGTATGAGAGATGATGCATTATTCTTAGAAATGAGGAGAAGCCTCCTTTTTTATACATTTTTGAAATGGTTAGGTAGTCTTGGATGAAGGAGATTAAGAGGAAAAAACATGGATGGCTAAGATTAAGAGGTTAGGTAGGATTTAGGTGGGAATTAAGGAGATTAAGAGGTAAAAGGATGGATGGCCAAGATTAAGAGGTGAAAGATGAAAAAGTCAAACTTCACTTTTAGAGGGAAAGAGAAATTTGAAATGATTGGAGGAGAAAAGAGATGGAGGGGTGGCTACCTTGGAAAAGGTGATTGTGCACATGATAAGAGAAATACAGCTTTAATCAAGATTACAGGAATATTAGCAAAAAAACAAGATTAGGAAAAAGTGAAAAGAGGATTAAATTAAAATAATTTTAATTTAATCTAAGTTTAGAAGAACTTTAAGCTAGTGGAGTAATAAAATAAATAAAATTTGTTTTATATTATGAAATGGAGGGATAATATATTAAATTGAATTTAATATATTATAGTATTTAAATAAAATTTAAATACAAAGGGAAGTGAATTTATTTAATTAAATTTTTTCAATTTAATTAAATAAATAGAGGAATATTGTTGAGTAACTGATGGAGATGATGAAGACTGAGTGATAATGGTATAAATATTTGTAGAATTAATTAGATCAGTTATTATTTTTTCATTGATGTCAAACAATTGATTTACTGATTTTTATTGAGTTACCATATCATACGAAGGAGAAGTTAAATGGGTGACAAATACAGATCAGACAATGATTAAGTAATGTTTATATAGTTGTTTGCTACTATATATTTCATGTTATCAAGTAGGTACACTTGATTGATTAAGTAAAAAATTACAAAGAGTTAAGTTATCACTGAAAAGAGTTACTCTACCGACCTATACTGAGTACGTCAGCATAGAGTTGTGTTGATCAGTTTTTAGTTACCGAGTGTTGACGGGGTTTTGCTGACCGGGTCCGCCAACAGTCATAAGTTGTCACTAGGTACTGGGGGTACTAGCCAACTTTGCCTGCAAAGGTTATCTGGGGGAGTTAGATTCCTTGGGCCTTCAAGCACCTGGGTGTTGGGTCACGACGGTGCGGGGCTCGGTTGGGAGAAGTGACTATTTTTGAGGGGGATAGCTAGTTTCTTCAACTCGTTCTCTCCAGAGATTCAATAAGGTAAGGTTTCCCCTAGCATTTCACACTTAGAAAATAAAATGAAAAAGATCCTGTAGGGTTAGAAACATTTCATCTAACTATAGTCATGTTTAAATGTTCAGAACATCAATAATACTTTGATATACTACACTAAATACCAAAGAAATACACAACCATCAGCTAGTACTTTATCAGTAGCGAGGGAAAGAGGTCATTAATCTATTTGACATATCAGAGTAGAAGACATAAAGAACATGAAACATGAAATACCATTAACTCAGAAGCAAGAATGCCAACAACATCATTGCAAAGAATTCTCCCTTCTTCATTAATGTCTCTTCCAGCAAGCACTGGTGCGTGATACAATGATGTCTCTAGTGGAGCATCTAACTAAAGAAAATAGAACAATGGAGCATTCAGCTCTGCAACTAAAATGAGGAATCGCCTTTCTATTATTGTGGACAACAAAATCATCAATTTCGCCGACCATTGGAAATGGGCCGGTCTGGCTATTTATACAATTCTCTTCTAACCCTAACCCTATTTTACATCATGTTTTTATAAAATACAATATATGGGGGCTGGTACTACCTATGCCACCCTATAAAAGATCTTGAGATAGAATAGGCCTGTCCTATCAGAAGAATGAGACAAGAATTTACAGTGGAAGAATTGGCCTCGAGAAGGGAGCTAGGAAGGAGAAGGAAGAAAGTAGGTCCCCCAAGGATTGAGGCTACATGCCTCATAAATGGGAAATGTGGCACCCTATCTCCAATGTGCTAGGTGTACTTCTGAATGGTGCCTCGAGAAGACCACCCTATCAGAAAACTAACTGCTGAGTCGACACCCCCTTGATGTAGCCAACTACCTTTTGACAGCCTTTATTAACCGCTCCTGAAAGTGACCGGTCGGCCTCGAGGATGGGACACGGATCACTTGAAAGAATACAAAATTTGGGATCTGAGACTTCGGGATCCAGGAACTTATGTTCCCAAAAGAATAAAGAATACCCAATGTTTGAGTTTTCTCCGGCCTCGGGAGAAAGATCAAGGTTGTTTACTATCATTGAAAGCCTAGAGGAAGTGGGAGATGTCATCTTCATCGATATCCTTTAGGCTGGCCCTTCGGTGCTTAGCCACTTCAATTTGTTATCCCAGTTCTGGAACATTCTCCTTAAACTCGTCGGCCATCTTTGCCACATTATGGCCACTAAGTACCATACACGTTAATTTCATCATTTGGGCACCATCTATCCCCTCAGGGGATTGATATCGGGACTTCATCATTTCATCAAAACTCCCCAAAACTGAGTCCTCTGGCGTGCATGTATCTATACTGAGGGGGTCATCCCCAGAAGTCTTTGCTACGAAAGACTTGTATAAAATGAAAGAATATTTTACTATATTCACTTTATCTTGTAGAGTCCCTACCAATTGCTTGGTTACCTCCAATGTGAGGTCAAGTCTAGAGTGTTGGGTCCTCATAAAATCAAATGATTCATCCCCTAGAATTATGGATTTAGAAATCATTTCCTCTCCCAGGCCAAGGATCTCTTCAAGCTCCACCTTCCATGCTTGATAGTTTTCGATATCACCCTCCCACAGGTCAATAAGAGTCTCTGCCTAGTGTAGAACATGTCAGGCTGTATATAAGTCTGGGAGGGTGGATACTAGGAAACACCAGGTGTTTCCTATTTGCAGGGTGACCCACTCGTTGACTGCCTGGGCCTTCTTCTTCATTGTTCGCAGGGAGTCTATGTCACTCTGCGGTAAATCTTCAGAGGTGAAAGCCTCCAGAAGAGTGGTGTTGATAGGTCAAACTAGCTCAGTAACCAACCCCATAAGGTTTGCATTTTTCACCTTTTCTATTTTGAGCCTTTGGGCTTCCTTTTCATAATGGGCTTCCACTGCCCTAGCTGCCTCCTTTAGCAAATTTACCTCGCCCTATTTTCCCCTTTTTCCCAACGATACCTCTGCAATGCTGTAATCTCCAGGCTCTGCGGTTGCTTCATTGGCGCCTAGGGGAGGTGTCGCCATAATGGCAATTGTTTCTCCACCCAGCCCAGTTTGAAGAGTATGAACCATCTGGGATTTCTTGGCCTTCGGTGGGGCCTAGACCTGAGCCATCATTTCAGCCAGGGAGAGAGGAGTTTCGGGAGTGGACAGAGCTTTTCTTTTTCTACTCTCTACTAACCACTGAGGTGGTAGGGGTGGCTTTTCTGCTAGAGTCTGTCCTCTTGGTTCTTCCCTGGTGTCCTGTGGCTATTGCTCCTCAGTGGTGGGGACCTCATCCGTCCCTTTCCCTGTGTCTTCTTCTTCATTAGCAATATATTCCTCAGCAACATCCATTTCCTCAGCCTTGTCCTCTGTGTCTATTGCTTCGTCTGGGCTTCTATCAACTTCTTCAGGGATTTCCTCTTCATGCTACTCTTCTTGTTGTTCGGCCTCTACTACTAGGGCCTCTTCTTCTATTGGCACATCCTATGGTAGTAGGGGAGGTACTGGGCTAAGATTTAAAGTTTGGGCTGCGGTAATTACCTTCCCAAAGGTCACTCCCAGGAGTGGCACTTGGAATGTGGCGGCTGGGGTTACGGTTATTCCCAAAGGTCCGGTTCCCCAAGCAGATGTCATTTGCTCATTCTACCTTTGTTGGTCCACCCCTAGATCCTATGTCTCTAGAGCCTCAGAGGCAATCTCCAACTCAGGCTCCCTTTCCTCTATCTATTTTTCCTGCTCCTACGCAGGCTCTTGTTCTGTAGCTTCTTGATCTGCAGCTTCTTGCTCTGGGACTTCTGTCTTTGTTTGTCTGGTGTCCCCCTGCAGATTTCTAAACTTTTCAGTTGCAAAGACATCATCAAATTCCTCCTATGGAGGGGGACTGGCTGGGACTTTGGTAGGCTCTGTTTCCTTCTCTGGCTCTGGGGAACTAGAAGAGAGGATTTCTACTTTTTGGGTCTGGGGTGTTCCCAACCTTAGCTCTACCTTAGGTTTTTGGTTAAGCCTCTTCTTTCTTCGGGTAACCAAGGGTGGCCCCGCATCCCTTATTATTGTTTCTTCCATGGGATCCAAACTCATTACCTTCACCATTAAGGCTACCAGCGACGGGGAGGAAGAGGGACAAATTGGCCCAGCCATTAGTACTGGAGTGGCCAGCCATGTGATTAATTTCTACCTCATCTGTTGGGAGGCTTCCACTGATTGTTTTATTTGTTCTTTTATGGGGAATTCTTGCATAGTAGGGATCATATCTATCCCTTTTCCTTTATCTACTCTCTGCGAAGAAGTCCTGGCCCCCGGAGTCAATTTTGGTGCTGGCTGGGCTGCTCGGTGGGTACTTCTAGGGCACACCTTCTTGAAGTAGGCATGACTTTGCTTGACCACCTCTCGAGTGGAGTCCTCAATTATAGGCCCTTCCTGGGCATCCCAATTTACCGATGGAAGGGTCATTGTATCAATCGCCTTTGCCTTGTACTAGGGATCGATAGTGGGGGCGGCGTCTGAGAAGTCCTCCGGGAACCTCCGGAGCTTCAACCTTTGCATCATGCCTACCATCATCCTAACATAGTGCTGACTTTTCACCTCCACATTAGCTTGGAAATCTACCCAGAAATCCTCCATATGGTCGTGATGGGGCTCTGAAGCCGAAGGAAGTGCTGCTACAATCTTACCGTGCGGATCAAAATTTTTCCGCGCCAAGTAAAATTCTTCCAAGTTGTAGCTTTTTAGTTCATTATCCACCTCCATTGCGGCGGCCAGGATGCATGAGTAGTTCCCATAGATGATTGGGAATAGAATGTTGGGTATCTTCTTCAAGGCAAAGAGTGCATGCACCTCCATTATCTGCCTGCAATATTCCAAGAGCACGATCTTGTCCCCATAGTGTTTAGACAACAAGTAGGATTTCCTGGAGAAGCCAGTGACCCTAATATAAGTGTGCTGTTGGAATTGGATGTAGTAGTGTCCATAACTCTAGACAAAATTCATCACCTCTGAGGATAGGTGGTATCCTATGTCCCGAGTGGGTGTGATCAGGTGATAGTAAATGAACGCATCATTTACCTAGCAAAAACTGGGGAAGTTGGCCTCCCATTGAACCTACGGGAAATGGTCCCATGGTGCCTTTTGTCTTGGGCCAATCTTGAGCATGCTGTCTATAAGTAGCCCATGGGCATGGGGCCTTTGCTATGCTAGGGCCTAGAGAACATAGGAAGTCATGTAAAATTTCTTCTTCCTAGCCAGTTGAAGGAACTGGGAGTCGACATGGTTAGAAATTATGGCTGCCTAGTTGAAGTATCCTCCCTTGGTGGAGATGCCGAGGAGGAAGTAATACATCCATTTAGAAAATTATTGGGCAGAGGGCTGTCCAAAGACCCAGGCCAACACTATCATTCCCATCTGAATGCTCTCTTTGAGCTCAAACCTGGGAATTTCTATATTCATCCTCTTGGGGTCCCTCTTTGGAACCTTGAGTCAATGGGTGTTCATGTATACCCGGACGGAACCCTCCAACTGTGTGAATTGGGCCAAGGCATCTGACCTTGTAACCACATAAGCCTTGGCAAATTGAGAGATCTCTAGACCTACCTGGAATGTGTCAAGGTCGAGGGATACCAAAGGAGTAGGGTATCTAGTTAGTTCTGCGGCTGTGAGCATAACTGCCCGAACAGAAGAGTTGTAATTGGTGGCCAACATTAGGATAAGTTATGGAGATTGTACAGATCATGGGAAACAAGCTATCTTAAGGATCCAAAAATACCAACATTTATTGCCAGTTGATCTCCAGCCTGTCGCTAGATGTACATGATTTTCACTAAGGCCTGCATTGTGGCCATGTCTCGACGCTGGTGTCGGTAATAAGCTTAACTTTGGACTCAATCTTTGAGCCCATAATAGCACTGTCTTGCATGAACTTCATGATTAGGGGTATTTTCTCTAGCGCCTTTTCCATTTTGGATTTTACCGCCACCCTGGTAGCCGTCGTGGAATGTAGCTCTGGACTTCCAGGTGGAGAGGATGCAGATGCTTGAGACATGTTTGGGAAGCGTACTCTAGAAACTTGCAAGGAAAAACGATCATCAGAATTCATTAACAAATAAATACTCTGGGGTCTGGGGATCTTACCACCGTGATGCCTACTTTTCCTGAAAAGTTAGTTTCATTCACAAAAATTTTGAAAAGTACACACATTACATAAACTTAAGAATTTGATTGAATATCCAGGTCTGGGGATCTTATCACACTTAGTAAAGACACGGGATGGGTGATGGTAGGAGAACTAGAGCCTAGAGAAGTAACCGTTGGTGAGGATGTGTAAAAAGGCAAACCATCAAGCCCACGTGGGCGCCACGTGCATAGGTATTAAATAGGAGTTATGGCGATGATGGTGGAGCCAACTGTCTGAACGCACAAAAAGTGAAGGCCACTTGGATGAAATTAATTGTGCACATGAGACATAAATGAGGGTCAAGCTAGTTTTATGGAGGAGAGAGAAAACTGCCTGTTTGAAACCAGCCGAGAGCCGAGTTTCAAATAGGTGGTTTTCTATCCCAAAATAAATTTACAAGCAGAAAACCAGTGACACAGGCAACTTGACCACCTTGCTAAGCTACCTGGAAGAATATACATGAAATATACATGAAGAGCCGAGGGATATATACATGGGAACAAAGGGATATACAAAAAATATACACAAATGTACACATATATACACTGCAAAATGACATCCACAGGAAACCAGGCAAGGCACAGAGTATACACAACTTTCTACATAATCTACAAACCAGCCACTTCTTTGCAGAGGGTGGACAACCCTCTGGCAGAGCCAACCCACCAACGGGCAGCAAAACCAAAAAAGAAAACAAACAGAACCAAAGGATAACAAATGAAAACAAGGTAGAAGAAACACTAGACAAATGAAAAGAAAATGGGCGAGAACAGAGACACCAACCTGATAATGCCAAAAGGTGGAGGAAAGGAGGAAGTTACCACGGGAGCTCTGCAATAGCTACAGTTGCCAATCGATCACAACCAAACACTATGAAGCACTCACAATCACCTGGGAAGGATGGAAGTGTTAAGCACTAATTATTGTTAATTCTCTGCAAATCACTCTGTAATCGCTCTAAAATCGCTCTGAATGCTTGAGTGTTTTAATCATGGTAAATGTGAAAGTGACAGATAACATCTATTTATACCCATGGTAAAAAGGTGATCCACCTTCTTCTGGCAATCTCCGGACAAGAAAACCTCTGGACCCCGGGCCTGGGGATTCCCCGTGACAATCATCTTAAGAACATCATGGTGAAGAATCCTGGAGTTTGGAATCCGGCTCCCGATAGAGAATGAGCTCTGGGACCGGAGTCCCGGAGATGAGAAACCAACCAAACAAAACACAACAATGGGGAAGAAAATCTTGGAGAAAGAAAACAAAAGGGGGAAAGACAAGGCAAGAGCCACAAGCAAAAACAAAACCAACAAAAGAAAAAAGAAAAGAAAGAAGAAAAAAAAAAGGGGGGGGACCCAACATTTTTCACACAAAATGTAAGGACGGGGATGCAAGGCATAAAACCGAGCACCAAGGAGTGAACAAAGTTAGTTATCAAATTGCAAATAAAATTACTGAGTACGGGATATTGATTATAAATGATGATAAGATCAAATTTAATACAAGCATATGATGATCTCAATGGAGACAAGAATAAAAGGAAGTATTTTGGAAGATCTACGAACAAGTAAATTCAATGAGAATATCTAAGGTGAAGATCAAGTGGTTAAACCTGATTATTTAAGTTCTGAGAAAAGTTCAAGTTATGAGGTAACAGTGAAACGGTTTACTGAGTTAATATTTATGAAGAAGATGATCTAATGACTGAGCACAAATGATGGAAAACCTAAGAAATTATATCTAGAGGCAAAAGTAAGTCTATATAAATGATGAGAAATTAACAGAGATTATGATGTCAATGAATTGAATTAAGAAGTAGAAGAAGCTAAAGAACAAAGTTACCGAGTAGAATAGAGAAGGAGTAGAATCTACACTCTAAAATAGAGAAAAATTGAGTATGTGATGCCAATAGTCATGTGAGCATAAAATATTTGACATAAGAAAAAGGTAGTTGCTATATTTATAGATCAAATTTTTATTGTTTCTTATTAGCATATGTAACAGAGAAAATATCTTAACTGAGTGGGTTTAACAGTCCTATTTGTAAATCCTAGATGTAGGTGAATTTCCAAAAGAGTGTTTAAAGTCCTCTAGCTAGGCCACTCCTAACAGGGTGAGATCTTAACCGATCTAAGGGAAATCCCTTAACAGGGTCACATACAGAAAATTTGTTTGTAATCTTTAAAAGGATAAGTTCTTAACCGAGCGTACTTTAGAAAGGTACATTTGTATTGTGGGTCACAATTCAAACTATTTTTATTCCCAAATTGGATTTCCTTCTTAAATCTAGTGTCAAATGAGTTAAATATATTTTTACTAAGTTTGAATGATTTATTTCCATATTATGAGATGTATGGTTGTTTAAGTTGTTAAGTTATTTGGTGGATTGGTTATTAATGTATTTGTTAAAAATGGAAAAAGAAATATGAAAAAAATGAACAATACCAGGAAAGAATCTAAGTGAGTTAATGCATGAAAAGATATTACCATAAGATAGGAGAGAGAAAACTTTAAGATCCAACACCATGAGACAAGATATTTGAAAGGGAAAAGTAAAGAAAACCCCTTGTGACATTATGAATGAGGCATGAAAAGCCTAAGAAGAGAGAGAGAGAGAGAGAGAGAGAGAGAGAGAGAGAGAGAGAGAGAGAATTCCTCATACAGAAGTTGAGAAGAGGAAGAAAACCTCATTAGGCTACGGAGAGAAGAAGAGACATCTCTTTAATAGAGATGTGAGAAAGGAGTTTCATGGTAACTCCCATATCTATGTATGCCACATTTCATAAATGTGTGAGGGCCAAGTGTGAGATTCCTCTTAAGGAGGAATAAACTAATTTACAA
>MU227424.1:863084-876984 GCA_018584345.1 Thuja plicata
TACATATATATATATATGTATATACATATATATATATATATATATATATGTATATATATATATATATATATCAACATCAAGTCGGTTGTCTTAATCATTATCACATAGTCAGCTCTGAATACAAAAATAAACAATGTAAAGAGAAAATACAAAGTTGGCTCTCTTACATAACCAAAATAATAATCCAACTTATCTTTCCAGGATGCCACAACATACTCATTAAATCATCACTACTGTCCAACTGCTTTGTTACATTGGTATGTTGTCTTTGCATGTCTTCAAATCTCTCTAACTCACTGTAATCATCACCAAAGCTAAATTGATCTTAGGTGGAGGTCACACGTACTCCATATTATAGGATTTCAGTGCTTTCTCACTAGTTTAAGTACATCCTGGAAGGTGTCTTCCATGATCTTCACTTTAGTGCTCCATGAATCAATCAACAATTGGATTACATGAATTATTCCATTTAGTGCATAGGGTGATGTCTCTATTGCTTTTAACTTTGTGGGCATATAATTTGTCAATGATTTTGCAATCTTCTATATGTCAGATAAATGAACTTCAAGAATTGATAGTTTAGGAGTGATTAGACTCTTAGACTGACCAAATCTTATCATGACCCTCCCTTTCTCAATATCCAATACATTCATATTTTCATAAATATTTATTATTTCCCTATCCATCTCTAATATATATTGTGAGGAGGTCTCACAACTGTCCATCATTCTATTCAGTGTATCCCTTTCCTTTGTTAAAATATCTTCAATGTTCTGAATATGTCTGATAGGATTTATATAATGGTTGTATAGTATCCTTCCATGTGTGACACAATTTTTTTCCTTTAATGTAGCTCCTCTTAGAATGCCCAAGTCCCATGAAATAGACTGGAAAACTTCCTTCAACTTCTCTAGATAACTCTTCTATGCCTTCTCTTCAGCAATCTTCCCTAAATATTCATAGTGACTGTCAAAATCATCTAGTGTCAACCTCTGATTCCTATTTCATCCTTTCCTTGAGATATAATATGTACTAGGAGGAGTTTTTTCACAGTATTACCTTATACTTTTTATCTCCTTTCTACTCAGATCTTTCCTTTTCTTTAGAGAATGCGATGAAAGATAGTCTCATCAACTCATCAGTATCCATGTTGTCAACATCAGTACTTAAATTTTTGTCCATACTTGCCAACAATAGTCTATTAGATGTGTCAGGTTCATGTTTTACCTCAACTCTTGTCTCTTTCTCTTTTTCTACAACTATCTCAATTGTCTGTTCAGATTCAACCTTTTGTTCTTCCTCTTTATGTTCTTCATTTTCCTATTCTTCCTCTTTTTGTTCTTCCTTTTCATCTGCAATTGTGTTGTTAATATTTCCTATAAATGGATCCTTCTCATCAATTTAAGTGTCAAGGGTCATAGGCACACAAGAAACATAGAAATCTGGGTGTATGATATCTTCGCTCTTCTCAACATTCACCTCAACTATCTTAGAACATTCACCAATTCCTAAAGGTGTAGGAATACTAGTTTTAGGAAGTGGAGTCTTCTCAGGAATATTTATCATTAGTATCTGATCTAATTCCTTTTGAGTCTCCTCTAATACTTATTCATACTTTCTTCCCATAATTTTCACCAATCTTTCCTTAGTTGTCAATAAAGGTTTCAATTCACCAAATATTGTTTCTCTTTCTTGTATAGAAACTACTAGTAATATATTTTCAATAGCTTGATTCCTAATAGCCTCATCTTTAATGTGTGCAATTTGTTTCCTTATTTCCAATCTACCATATAGTTCCTCAGGTATACTTACCTCTAACTCTAGTAGATTCTTCTTGAAAAGAAGTAAATGATTTACCACAATGTTTTCAATCTTAATTTTATCAGATTCCTCATACCTTTCATAGTACTTGTTCACTAAAATAATCTTCCCTTTCTCAATAGATCTCTTCTCAATCATCTTCAATTTTGGATTCCACACTTGTCTATCACTAGTGGTCTCTTTTTCAGATTTTTCTCTTCTCCTTCATTCCTATGTCCCCTAGGGGGTGAATCCAGTTTAATGGATCCAGTGTTTACTTGAGGAACAATCTTTACTGCCTCTTCCTGTGATGTCTTCTATGGTGTTGAATGGGTGGTTACATCAATAACTATAGAAATTGGACTAGCTGCTAGCACAACTTTAGGAGGTGGAAGGGTTGCACTAGTAGTACTTTCCAACCTAGAAGATAGCTCTTTTATCTTCTTCTTTACTTCTCTCAACTCTTCTTTAGTCAAACCTGCCTTAATTCCATAGTCATCAATAATGTTATCTACTTTTCTTTTCCTCAAATCTCTAGTCTTCTCTTCTCTGAATTTAGCTAATTTTTCTTCATATATGCCCCATCTTGCCTTAGATGTATCAACTTCAGATGCAAACACATACTCAATCCATATAGTTAAGAATTGTGAACTAACTTCATAGCCCATAGGGTAACACCATTTATTCCTAGGTATAATTTTCTCAAAACCTACACAATCACTTTCAACCATAAAAAAAATTGTATCCTTGTATTTCTCAACTAACTCTTTAGGAATTTTGACTCTTTCCTTCATTTTCCTCCAAAGAATCTTGATCATGCCAAATAGTTCACCATCAACCCATGTGCTATTTTGTCTTATGTAGCTCTTAGAAATCTAAATACTAGTAGGTATCCCTTTTCTCCATCCACTAGGGTGCATGCCTAGAAACTTGTGCTCAATGTGGATATACATATGCATTAAGAGTGAGAAAAATTGAAAGTTTTTAGATTTATCCTTCTTGATTAGTTTAACATTGTCCAAAAGTTTTTGTGCCAGAACCTCACATAGGTTATAAGTAGTGTTTTCTTTCACCATCTTGTAGTTCATCATGATAACACCTTAATATATTGAATTAGGTCTACTGCTATAATAGAATTTGTATCCAAGTATCATCGCAATCAATCTCACATCCTATAAGAAAATATCATTCACACTCCCAAACCTATCATAAGTAGAGGATCTATCACCCTGTATGGAAAGAACAAGATAGATGATGTTCAGTATGTTGATGGATTACATCAGAACTTACTAAGTGTTGGACAACTACTTGACAAAGGTTATCATTTGGAATTCAAAGACAACAAATGCATTATTAGCAACAAAGAAGGAGACATGATTGCATTAGGCTCAAAAATAAAAGGTAATGTTTTTCAGCTCAATTTAGATGTAATTTGTTTTGTTGCAAAAGTGGATGATAGTTGGTTATGGCACAAGAGACTCTGTCATATCAATTTTGACAATATAGTAAAGATAAGCAATGTCAAGGCAGTTAGAGACCTTCCAAGTATTGAAAAACTAGTTGACACAATGTGTAGGGAATGTGTTATGGGAAAGCATGTAAGGAGCTCTTTCAAAAGAAAGCAAAACTTAGCTGAAAACAAGTTAGACCTAGTGCATACAGATTTATGTGGTCCTACTCTAACTAGATCATATTACGAAGAAAGGTATTTCATTTTATTTGTTGATGATTTTTTCAAGGATGATGTGGTTTGCGTTCTTAAAGGAGAATTCTGAAGCCTTTGATAAGTTCAATATATTCAAAGCCAAAGTTGAGAATGAATCTGGATTAAAAATAAAATGTCAGAGATCGAATAGAGGAGGAGAATTCACCTCTGACCAGTTTTATGAATACTGTGAAGAACATGGAATTAAAAGATAGTTGAGTTCATGCAAAACCCCACAAAAAAATGGGATAGCAAAAAGAAGGAATGGGATCATACTTGATATAGCACGCACTATGATGATTAAAAGAAAAGTTGTGCACAACTATTGGAGAGATGTAGTCAATACATCAGTCTATACTATCAACCGAACACAACTAAGGCTAGGCGTGGATAAGACACATTATGAAATTTGGTTTGGTATTGTACCTATAGTAAAATACTTCAAAATATTTTGCAGCAAGTGCTACATCAAGAGAAATGATGGTGTTGGTAAGTTTGATGCTAGAAGTGATAAAGGTATTTTCCTTGGTTACTCTACTAAGAGAAAAGCATATGGATGTTTAAATTTAAGATCAATGAATATAATTTAAAGTACTCATGTAAAGATTGATGAGAAGTTCATTATTCAAGAGAGGTACTATGAATATGCACCTATGATTGAGGATGAACCCAGGCCTAGTAGTAAAGACACTGTTATTGCAGAAATGTTTGATTTCATTGATGTATCATGTAATGAACCTAAATCAAGAAAAGAAGTATCATAGGTTACAAATCAAGATGTCACACCAAAATTTTTAAAATTCACATCTAGATACCATTCAAAAGATGATATCATTGTAGATCAGAGCAGCAAGGTTTTGACCAGATCTAAAGAAAAAAGTCTATCAGTAGATGAAGATGTATGTTTGCTTTCACAGGTTGAACCTTTAAGGGTTGAAGATGCATGCAAGGATTCTTATTGGCAGAAAGAAATGGAAGAAGAATTAGATCAAATAATAAAAAATGATACATGGGAATTGGTTCCTAGACCTAGTGACAAAAATGTGATTGGAACAAAGTGGGTATTCAGGAATAATATGAATGAAGATGGTACAATGATTAGAAACAAAGCAAGATTGGTGTTTAAAGGATATGCACAGAGGGAAGGAATAGATTACACTGACACATTTTCCCTTGTGAGAAGACTAGAATCCATTAAGTTATTCTTGTCTTGTGCAACATTCAAATATTTTAAAGTATATCAAATGGATGTAAAATCAACCTTTCTAAATGGCGACTTAAAGGAAGAAGTGTACATAAAACAACCTGAAGGATTTAATCTATCAGATAAACCAGACATGGTATGCAGATTGAAGAAAGAACTCTTTGGACTTAAACAGGCACTAAGAGCTTGTATGAGAGACTAGATGGTTATCTTACCAAGATTGGATTCAAGAAAGGAGTAGCAGATTGTAACCTATTCATAAGAGAGACAACTGATAGATTATTACTTGTTGCCATATTTGTTGATGACATTATCTTTGGAGGTAATGACAACCTTAGTACAAAATTTGCAAAAAAAATGCAGAATGAATTTGAAATGAGCATGATTGGTCCTATAAAATATTTTTTGGGATTAAATGTAATGTAGATAGATAAAGGAATATTCATAAATTAAAGTCAAAATATGTGAAGGAAATATTGAAGACTTTCAAGATGGAATGCTGTAAGCCAATATGAACTCCCATGATAACAGGAAGCAAGCTTTCTAAATAGGATGATCCCACAGTAGTTGACAAGACATTGTACATATCTATGATTGGAAAACTTATATATCTCACTCAGTCTAGACCAGACATATCTAATGCAGTTGGCATTGTTGGTAGAGTTGCAGCTGAACCAAAATAGAATAATCTAATGGAAATAAAGAGAATATTCAGATATCGAAAGGGAACTATAGACTATGGTTTATGCTATCCTAAATCAGAGAATGTACAACTTCATGTGTATATAGATGCAGATTGGGAAGGTTGTATTGATGACAGGAATAGTACTTCCTAAGGAGCAGTATTTCTTGGAGATAGGTTGGTTTCTTAGGTAAGAAAGAAGTAGAACTGTATATCTTAGTTGATAGCAGAAGCTGAATATGTTGCAACAACATTGAATTGTTCAACAATGGTTTAGATCAAGTAGATGGTTAAAGATTTTGGTATACAGGTTGATTATCCTATTGTTATTCACTATGATAACACAAGTACTATCAACATGTCCAAGAATCCTGTGATGCATGCAAAGACAAAACACATTGAGATCAAATACCATTTTCTTAGAGAAAAAATTGCAAATAATGAAGTAAAATTGGACTGTGTGAGCACCAAAGAATAGTTGGCAGATATTTTCACAAAGCCTTTATCAAAAGATACTTTTGAATATCTCAGGGAGAAGTTGGGAGTAATTCCCTCTCCTGAGTCTGATTAGATAAAGCAGCAAGAAAATCAGTCCATAGTGACTGATGAATGGTTGACTACTCTACTTCTGGAGTAGTACCTGTGCCTAATTGTTTATGCTATCCTTTTCCATTGATGTCAAAGGGGGAGTATGTAGTAAGGGGGAGCATATACTCTAGGGGAGTATATAACCATGTAACTTAAAAAAATAGAAAGAGGAGTTGTAGTAGTGTAGAGGAATCTTTGATAAGGATATTGAAAAGATTGTAAAAAGAAAGAAGAAACCATGTGCTAAATATGTTTTTAATATCATATGTTGCCATCAATGTCAAAGGGGGAGATTGTTGGAGATTTACTTCAAGCATCTAGTTGATTGTATGTTTGTCATTGATGACAACATATAATATACAACAGTGTTCTATATGTACTTATCAGAATGATGTTATTAAGCCTTGCATGGTTATATTCATGTTTTAGACATGTTTTTTATGTTTTGTTCTTACACGCAAACTTAGATATGAAGTTTTAGTTGTGTTGTGTAATTTTGTTAGCGATAGTTATAGTTTTTGGAGTTTGTCTTGACAGAGCCAACATATTTGCATTGGTTCTTGAGTTGCACCTATCTTTGGGATATGCATGTTTATAATCAAGTTTATTTATGAGTTGAAGATAGTTATCTAAAGGTGCCAAACGTGTTTCAACAAGATTGCATTGTTATAGTTAATTTAGTAAGGCCAACTTTGTGATGTGTCACATCTATTCAATTTATATTTCAGGGTTGTATTTATGCTTTCATGATTAGTTAAGCCGACAAGGATGTTATGAAGAGTTTCCTAACAGGTCCCATGATCTCATACCTTGAGGAAGATACTTATAATATTTCATTTGTAAAACTCTAAGTGTGAATGATAAGAAAAGATACAGATAAAGTACAGAGTAGAATATTAGTTGTGTTTTATTCATCAAGGATCTATGTGAAGAAGCAGTGGAAGATTACAATACATTGGAATTGATCAAGACAACAATTCTACTCTATAGTTCATCATTAGATATAGTGCACATCTATTCTATAGAAGGTTGTAGCCTTCACCATTGAAGCAGTGAGCTTTTGGACAGTGAGTCCTCACCCTTAACAAGGTTATTTGTAAAAGACTCCTAATAGGGTCAGACCCTTAACCAGGTCACTATACTTATTGCATTGTTAAGAACAAATCCTAACAGGGTTGCAAGATCTTCTAACAGGGATTATTATAAACAAGTGTAGTTCATTGTGGGTGTTAATTCCCACCGGGGTTTTTACCATTTGGTTTCCCTGTAACCAAATTGTGGTGTTGTCTATTATGTTATCTGAATGTGCATTTACTTTATTGTATTCTAGAGTTAATAAGAGAAAAGAATTAAATTAGCTGATAACTGATTCACCCCCCCTCTCAGTTATCCTTTGTGACTATTCTAACAATTTGTATCAGAGCCAAGTGCCTTGAAGAAGAATCCTAATAGCTTAAGATAGATCAAATGGCATACTTCAGAAAAGAGAGTCCTAAGTTTGATGAAGAAAATTACTTGGATTGGAAGAACAAAATGATAACACATTTACAGTGTGTTGGTTTTGACATCTTTGAGATAGCCACACAAGAAGTTGTTATTCCCTCTCAAAAAGACCTTTCAAGAGATGATGCTACTAGTAAACAAAAGGATACATTCACAACTAATGCAGTTGCTAAAGAAGCCCTTATAAGTGCACTATTTGATAGTGAATTGTCTAAGATCAAGAAAGTTGACAGAGCGTACACAATATGGAAGTATTTAGAAGACATGTTTGAAGGAGATATCCAAGCAAAGAATGCACGTAGGAAGACATGGAAAAAGAAATACAACAATCTTGAGATGTTACCTAAAGAGAACATCAGAGCCTACAATCAGACGATAAATGAAGTAGTTTCTAGAATCAAAAACAATGGTGGTGAAATTTCAGAAGAAGACATAATGGACAAGTTGGTGACTACATTAACAATAGACTATGAGAGCAAGATCAATATTCTAGATGAAACCATGAAATTTTCAACAGAAATCAAGAGAGAAACTTTGATCAGTAAAATCTTTGCATTTGAGATATCAAGATTGAAGACCGAACCCAAAAGTAAAACAGCCTTCAAATCCTGAGTCCATGGTAAGAAACCTTTACAAATCTCTAGCAATAAAGAGAAAGAAGAAGTTGATCAAGAACTAGAAGAAATCATTGCCATGATTTCTAAAAGAGAAAAGAAAGGAAAAGGTAAATATGAAGGACAAATTCCATTCAAATATTTTTCATGCAACAAGATTGGTCACTTTGCATCCAAGTGTCCTACAAGAGTAAAGAAATTCAGATCTGATTATAAACCTAAATATAGAAAGGATTTCTATCATGATGAAAAAGGTGTAACTGATGAAGATTCAGGAGAAGATGAAATTGGATTCATTTTCCTTAAATACATGGAAAAATTGCTTGAGGATATGGACATTGAAGATGAAAAGGAAGCATAGGAGTTAGCCCTAATTTACAAAGCAGACATCAGAACTGATTGGATCATTGATAGAAAATGCTCTCACCACATGACAGGTGATAAAGATAGATTTGTTCATCTAGACAAGTACAAAGGTGGTATGGTTAGACTTAGAGATAACACTCCCAAAACTATCATAGGTAGAGGATCTATCACCCTAGATGGAAAGAACAAGACAGATAATGTTCCGTATGTTGATAGATTACATTACAACTTACTAAGTGTTGAACAACTTCTTGAAAAAGGTTATCATTTGGAATTCAAAGACAACAAATGCATTATAAGCAATAAAGAAGGAGACATGATTGCATAAGGCTCAAAAAAAAAGGTAATGTTTTTCAGCTCAATTCAGATGTAAGTTATTTTGTTGCAAAAGTGGATGATAGTTGGTTATGGCACAAGAGACTCTGTCATATCAATTTTGACAATATAGTAAAGATAAGCAATGTCAAGGCAGTTAGAGACCTTCCAAGTATTGCAAAACTAGTTGACACAATGTGTAGGGATTGTGTTATGGGAAAGCATGTAAGGAGCTCTTTCAAAAGCAAGCAGAACACAGCTGAAAATAAATTAGACCTAGTGCATACAGATTTATGTGGTCCTACTCAAACTAGATCATATTATAGAGAAAGGTATTTCATTTTATTTGTTGATGATTTTTTGAGGATGATGTGGGTTGTGTTCTTAAAGGAGAAGTCTAAAGCCTTTTAGAAGTTCAAGATATTCAAAGCCAAAGTTGAGAATGAATCTGGATTAAAACTAAAGTGTCTGAGATCAGATAGAGGAGGAGAATTCACCTCTAACCAGTTTTATGACTACTATGAAGAACATGGAATTAAAAGACAGTTGAGTGCACCTAGAACCCCACAATATAATGGGATAGTAGAAAGAAGGAATAGGATCATGCTTGATATAACACACACTATGATGATTGAAGTAAAAGTTGCACACACCTATTGGAGAGATGCAGTCAATACAATAGTCTATACTATCAATTGAACACAACTAAGGCTAGGCATGGATAAGACACCTTATGAACTTTGGTTTGGTAATGTACCTATAGTAAAATACTTTAGAATCTTTGGCAGCAAGTGATACATCAAGAGAGATGATGGTGTTGGTAAGTTTGATGCTAGAAGTGATCAAGGTATTTTCCTTGGTTACTCTACTAAAAGAAAATCATACAAATGTTTCAATTTAAGATTAATGAAGATAATTGAAAGTATTCATGTAAAGATTGATGAGAAGTTAATTATTCAAGAGAGGTACTATGAATATGCACCTATGATTGAGGATGAACCCAGGCCTAGTAGTAAAGACACTATTATTGAAGAAATGTTTGATTGTATTGATGTATCATGTAATGAACCTAAATCAAGTAAAGAAGTATCACAGATTACAGATGAAGATGTCACACCAAAAGTTTTAAAATTCACATATAGATACCATTCAAAATATGATATCATTGGAGATTAGAGAAGCAATGTTTTGACCAGATCTAAAGCAAAAAGTCTATCAGTAGATGAAGAGGTATGTTTACTTTCACAAATTGAACCTTTAACTGTTGAAGATGCATGCAAGGATTCTAATTGGAAAAAAGCAATGGAAGAAGAATTAGATCAAATAATCAAAAATGATAAATGGGAATTGGCTCCTAGACCTGGTGACAAAAATGTGATTGGAACAAAGTGGGTATTCAGGAATAAGATGAACAAAGATGGTACAGTGATCAGAAACAAAGTAAGACTAGTGTGTAAAGGATATGCACAAAGGGAAGGAATAGATTACATTGATACATTTTCCCTTGTAAGCAGACTAGAAGCCATTAAGTTTTTCTTGGCTTATGCAACTGTGTGTCTAAGATTACACCTTCATGAAATTAAGATTAAGAACAAACAATTCGATGGAAAGACAATACAAATTAATCTATGATTGAAGCTAAAAATCTATATCATCTCATGGTTCTCTATCCAAGCTTTGTTAAGAGAGCTCTTAGGCTTAATCTCTCTCAAGGACAATCCTAGAATGACAAATGAATGATAAACAAATGCTCAGATCTAGCGTAGAATGCTTAAAATGCTCAAAATGCTCCAAGATATGTTAGAAAATAACAAATGCTCCTAAACATGATATACTAAATGTTATGCAAATGCTGAAATACTCTCAAAAGCTCTAAAATGATCTCAAATGCTCTCCATATGCCTATAATAAGGATGCTTTTGCTCTTGAAATTCTTGGATCCCAAACACAAAGGAAACGGCTTGTATTTACAGTATTTTCCCAAGGGTAGGGGGTAGTTGATCATGATCAAATTTTGGTTAAGTCAAAAGCTTTGAGGTGTTTTCAAATGGAGGGAAAATTGGTTGGTTGTCTCAAAGATATTAGGAATTAAATAACTCAATCATTTAATTAATTTAACCATGGAAGGGTTAATGGGTTGGATTTGATCTTTTTGATTTGAACTATACAATTGAAAAATCAATTGCATAATTTGATTAATCCATTTAGGCTTGAATTTAATTATTTGATATCATGATTATTTGATCTTTTAATTTGATTTTATTTTTGTCCATTTGTTTTGATAAATGTCCATTTGATTTGATCCATTTATTTTTCATTGAGATGATATTTTAAGGAATTTGGCTGAGATTTACAATTTTGAATGCTTGAGATACACCTAGTCAATTTTAGGTGTCTACAAATGCCCCTCTTTGAATTGATGTGCAAAGCGCATTAATTCAAAGAAAGCTTGATCATCCTGATTGTTGATTCGATACTAATGACATGATTGACTGATATAAATACCTGATATGAAACTCTGATATGAAAACTCTGATATGAAACCCTAATATGAAACCCTGATATGATATCTTTGATATGAAACTCTGATATGAAGCCCTGATATGAAAATCCGATATGAAAACTCTGATATGAAATCCTTATATGATGCTTTGATATGAAACCCTGATATGATGCTCTGATATGAAACTCTAATGTGAAAACTTCGATATAAAATTCTGATATGATGTCTCTGATATGAAACCCTAATATGAAACCCTGATATGAAACTCTGATATGAAAACTCCAATATGAAATCCTGATATGATGCTCTAATATGAAACCCTGATATGATGCTTCAATATGAAACTTTGATATGAAAACTCCGATATGAAATTCTACTGATAAAATTTGAAATTTTAATGCCCCAAATTTGATATAAAGTATGCTATAGAATCCCAGTTTGATGATATGATGATGCCCCCTTGGAAATGAAATCATATTGATTGTAAGTAAAAGTTGTTGATGAACAATGCTGATAGAAGAGATCCAAGATGATGGCATTTCTGATATCAATGATGTTTGGAAAGAAGTTGAATAAATGCCCCAGTGTGTAGAATATGTAGATTAGGTTTGACTCGGTCAAAAATCTCATAAAATAGGTTAAAATAGCTTAAATAGATTGAAAAACCCAAATTTACTATTCATTTTCACTTTTTTCTATTGAGATTTTGCTCTGAGCTTCTGACGATTGACAATGATGGTGGTCCCCATTCGAGAGCACAGGTTTGAGCGAGCACATAGATATCAGAGACCTCCTAACTAAGGGCCTCCAGTGAGTGGTTCGAACTCCCTTAGTGCATTTATTTCTTTTGAAATAGCATTTAATACATGTTTTTAATGCTTTCTAGGAAAATTTTAGCAAAATGCCACGTAGGATAGATAAAGTGCCGCGTAGGGCATAGAAAAGTTGCCTCTGTGCATTAAAGAGCCATGTAGGAGCAATCCTTAGCCATGTAGGAGCTAGGGAAAAATTGTCACCCAAATAGTAATGAGCTGCTTGAAAAAACCCTAATTTTTAAAGGTCGTGTATGAGGTGTGAAAAGTTGCTTAGGCTTGTAAAAGACTGCCTAATTAGTTAAGCACCGCCTCCGATTTGTAAAGAGCCACTTTTAAAGATTTAAAATCCATGGGGCTTAAAAAGCTGCGTACACTAAGTTAAGTGCCACCTACCAGTGAATATGAAATTGGATATAGGAAATAGATGAACTCAGTGCGATTGATCATCCAGAGGACCCAATCAAATTCCAAGCTAGAAAATGTACATCCAAAATGTCACGTAGTGTTTAGGATATTAGAAAAGTCATAATGATGGATGTTTGATAGGTCAATTAGATATGATTAAAAATGATTATGAATTATCCTTGTGTCTCACGATATAGAGGTTAGAAGCAATAAGTTGATACACTCAAGTTCGAGCAAAGATAGATTTAATGTTTTGTGATTGACATAGAATGGTTCACCAAGAGAAATACAAACATGATTCACTTTGTTTCAAAATGTAGGAACATTACCGCAAGTTGCGGGTACAGGGTGTAGCATTGTGGATTTTTGATTTAGTAGATGAGCTTATGTCTCCTGAGTGGTGTAATATTGAGACATGTGGTGTAATTCCCCACCAGGGAACCCAAGAGGACTAAACATCTAATCTCTAAAGATGAAGTCAATTTTTTTTTTTATAAAACTATTACAATGCACATATTAAAAAGAATCGATACACATATGCTCACAAAACATGAATGCAACATAACTAAGATTTCCTAGTCCTCATAGGTTCCCTAACACTTCTACTCAAACAATATTAATTAATCTAATTACATTTAAGAGTTTCATAATGAGTTACAAGTATAACATATTTATAAACCTTCAGAATAAATGACTACTATGTGATGAACATGTTTCAATGAGTAGTCACCAGCATTTAATTTACCAACACAATCCATTCTTCATAACTAACTAATGGAATTCATAACATCTATAAAGCATCTTATAAATTTAGTTCCATATAGACATTAGGGTAAAGAATATCATGCATTATTACATACCCTACTACCTAGATGTACATTGTACTAGATATATTTTAAGACACCAACCAAAATGTTCCTAACTCATTCTTAATATCATTCATAAGTTTAAAATATGTGAATCAATTTATTGAGTTACTATCACAAGTTACATTGAACCAAAAGCGTATTGTACTTTTTTTATAACCTTCTCTTAATATTTGGCATCTCCTTTCACAATTATACAACTATTCCACAATTGTAATTCCACTATCATTTATCATTCCTAAAGACCTTCTAATCTAACAATAACATTTATCTTGACATAAATAAAAGTTCATTCATAAACCAATTACTTCATAATATTTCTTTATAGTCAATTATATAAGAGAATGTACTTATCATATCAATATAAGCTAGGTCCTTATTCACAAAACAAGAGACAACTATAAGAGTAACTTTTCATTCAAAAGATCACTTACTTTATTAAAAGATAGCATTAGAGGGAAACAAATGACAAATTCCACATTATTTTAATATTTGTGACATATACAAGTAAGAGCATAAATTTTCCCTTCATTT
>MU227424.1:886131-900427 GCA_018584345.1 Thuja plicata
AAGTGGCTGGTTCAGGTATGAGATCATACAAATAAGGCAAAAAATTAAGCCACCTACAATGTGTAAGTATACCCTTTGCCCATGACTCATAATTACCCCATTCCAAAATAACAACTGAAGGGTGAGTGGAGAAACCCATGATAACTCTTCTAAAAGGAAAAACAAACTGAGAAATCTGACCTTATTACATTTAGATCAAAACCTGGTGCACGGAGGAGGGAAACGGAAGCTGCAACTTTGACACTGAAAATAGGAACACAAATAGCCAAATCTGAAAACAAGACTAGCACCATTGCGTCCATCTCAGAAACACCTTTCTGGTGATATTTTGTTTTTCGAAAAAGGATTCCGTATGCCCAAGATATGGGCAAAAAACCACATGTACCTCCAAATAACTAGTCACTGAAAAAATCAGTCACGAGCCTAAAAATGACGTCCAAACGCCCATCGTAGGGCTTGGTGGCGCGGCGGTGGCCCATGGGTGGCGCCACTGGAGGAGGCGGCAAGCGGGCGGGGAGATGGCTGGGCGCGGGCGGCGGTCGAGTGGCGGTCGGGCGGGTAGGAGCGGCGGCGGGCCCCCGGTGGCGGAGCGGTGGCCGCAGGGCGGTGCACTGGCCACCGGCTGCACGTGAGTGGTGCGCGGGCTGTGCTGCGACGGTGCGGTGGCGGCCCGCCTAAAAAATTTTTTAAAAAGCATTTTTTGAATTTTTTTCCGAGTTTTTTCCTCAATTTTCAAGCCGTACGGCCCTAGAAGGCCAAAAATTTTTGCCTGTGCTCACGGAGGCCAAACTTGTCAAACTTTATATGATTTCGACTCTCCCAGGCCTTCTGAACGCAATGGTGGAGTCTTTTTTTGCTCAAACAGCTCCAAAAAATAGCGCCTCCTTAGAAGTGATAGAAAAAACCCTAGAGAAGCTGCAGATGACGCCTTCAAATCGTGGCTTCAAAAATCTTCGATCAGGAAGCAACATGGTGGCTCTGATACCATGTAGGATTTGAGAAATATGCAAATCCACAGAACCTGAATACACCTACATGAAAATGACCTGATACAAAGATGAAGCACAAAAATGAAAAAGCAGAACTCAGAGATGCTCAAAAGAAGAAGCACTATATTATTCTCTAAATTAATGAAAAACATTACAAAGCTCAGCCTATAAAGGAGAGCAAACCCTAAAAACAGAAAAGCTAGGTTGCGCAATATAATTAATATAAAGTATTAATTATATGCACCTAAGAGATAGCTTAAGCGAAAAAGAGTAAGTAAACTAACTAATTACTCTAACATTGATATGATTTAGGATAAACATCAAAATTTGTTTTCCTGTTGCAGTTGATAAAAGGACAACTTCAACCCATTTAGTAAAGTATTCTATCGCTATGATTCTATACTTGTGTCCATTTGAAGAAGGTGGATAAATCATGCCAATCAAATCAAAACCCCATTGATAGAATGGCCATGGTGTGACAAAAGGGTGTAATTCTTGTGCCAGTTGATAAGGCCAAATTATTGCCTTTGTTTTGTATAATTTTAATACTCTATTCTAGTTTTTGTCAAAACATTTAAGAGCCTAGCCAGTCAAAACTTGTGATAAAGTCTAGATAGAAATGATAAACCATGGGTAGATGTTTGTGACATATTTTGCTAATATTATACATGTAGTGCAGTATTTTATAAAACCATTAGAATCTATGTTCTAATATCTGGATATTTAATTTGATTAAGCTTGTTGAATGAATATTTCTGCATCATAACTAACTTAACAGAAGAGAAAGTGGCTAGAGAGTGGTCAACAGCATTCAAGGAGGACTATTGAGGACCAGCTACGATGGAGTGATCATTATAGCACTAGGAAACATGACTGCTACAATGGAGCCATTATTACAGGATGTGGGGATGTAGTGTGCCTATATTCCCTCTGCACTTTACTATGTTGAACTGGTTGCCCAAATTTTATTACCCACACTGCGGGCTGTTGCATTTCCTTCTCCGACATGTTTTTAGCAGGATGGTTTCTTTCTATTTTGTAATAAGTGTTTGATCCTCTATATATAGGGATTGGAATGATAGTTTGAAGTTAGCTAGAAAAAAATAGAGACATAAGTTTTTGGAAGAAAATTGATATACAATAATCTATTTCAAGTTCTATGTCTTATTTTTATGTAATGAGTTTTTGAAATGCAATGAAGTAATTCTTGGTTTACATTTTGTGTTCATAGTTTAGTAGAAACTGACCAAGGGGGACCACTTGGGAGGTGGAATAGGTTAGAATAGAATAGATTTCATTTCTAGCATTTCCAGTATTACAGATAGAAGTTATAATTTCTTCCTGCAGCATTGTAACTTGTGAGTGTTCCTGCAGCATCTGCAAGAATAGTTATAATGGATGTTTTAGGTTGAAATCATAGGTTTCAGTAGAGTTGTAATTTATAGCATTCATTCCAGTAAGAAGATAAATGTATTATTTTCCTACAGCACTAGTGCAGGTTTCTTTTATGCATTTTTACCTTCCTGCAGCATAAGTAGAATGACTCCTTAAGGAACCTAGTGCACATATCGTGTTGATCATTTCAAGTATATGTCCCTGGGTTGACAAGTTAAATGCACCTCATAATAGGAAAACAAGTCCTTAGATTGAATGAACCATTCCTAAGAAAGGCCTTGAGCATGATTATTATACACCTATTGTGAGGCAGTTCATTTTTGGTGCCGCTACCAGGGATGGTGTCAAGCTAGGAACATTTTTGAGTCATTTTTCATTCCTAGATTAGTTTTTAGATTTGTATCTCTAAAAATTGCTTCACAAGCATGAAGAATTCAATTGCATACATTGAAGAGAAAGGCGACAAGATGAATATGGTAGATTTCTCCCAATAGAGCCTGCTAATTTGAACAAGGAAGTTGAAGAAGTTGAGTTACCCTTTAAGGACACAAGCCCCGACTTTCCTGCAGCATCTTCCTCCAAAGCAGAACCATTTGATGTAAGTGGCTTTTGACATTTTGAAGAAATCTTGGCTAGCCTTTTAGATAATTCTGGCCCAAATCCACCTAACGTTAACAATCCAGTAGCTAATGCTCCTTTCCAGCAGCAACCCCACAATCAAATACCTCCAGTAATGGCACATCCTACTTTTCCATTTCCTCTCCCAAGCCTTATAAACAATGCTAATCTCAAGAATATACCCACAACTACTCTTCCAAAGTTTTATGGACTTATAACTGAGGATCCTGATAGTTTCTTGTTTGAGTTTGACATACTGTGTCGAAGTTTAGACTATAATACTGATGCCCATAAGCTCAAGTTGTTTCCTACAACACTGAAAGTGTCAGCATTACGATGGTTCATGGGCTTAGGAGCCAATGCAGTAGGTACCTGGGATGAGATGCAAACGTTGTTTCTGCAGAAATATAAAGATTAATGCAAAGGTAGTGACCCAAAAGGAGATGATATTTTTAGGATGTCTCAAAAGGAAGATGAAACATTAGAGGACTATGTTTCACATTTTTTGTACATAATGTAGAAGAATCCCCAACATGTACTGGCAGAGGATTCACAAAAAATAGTCTTCTTGAGAGGGGTAAATGACAACTGTCTGGAGGCATTAGACTTGATGGCTGGTGGAGACATATCCCAATCCTCTTGGGATGACCAAAAGAAAATCTGTCAAAACTACTCAAGGTCAACCATGAAGAAAGGTAGAGGATACCGATCCACAGTCACAAAAGGGATTGGTTCAAGGGTTTCAAAGCTGGAGATATCTAATTTTCTCATGGATTTCAAGAAGGATATTATAAATGATGTAGCTACACATCTTGACACAATGACTACCAAGAAGAAGCATGCAAAAGCTGAATCATAATTGGCTGAGTACTGTCCACACTACCGCAAACAGAAGCAAGACTATGAATGTAAGATGGTAGCCAACCTAGAAAACCAACATTTGCCAACTGACTACATGAAGATAGAAGGAAACAATGATCAAGTGTTCTTCATTGCTCAATGTTGACCATGGGCTTCATGACAAGGTATGCCACAAGATCCTCTACAGTTTTCAAATTTTAACAATAATCAGTGGCAAAACTAAAATTATCAGAACACTCCTCAATGGCCTAACCAACAAAATAACCAATGGAAAAACCCGCAGAGTAACCAATGGCCTAACTAGAAAAATAACCAATGGAAAAACCTGTAGAGTAACAAATGGCCTAACTAGAAAAATAACCAATGGCAAAACCTACAAAATAACCAATGTCCTAATCAGCAAAATAACTAGTGGCCTAATCAGCAGAATCAATGGCAACCACCACAAGGAAATTGGTAGCAAACTAATCAATGGAGGGGGCCTCCACAGTGGCCTAACCAAAATTCTAACTATCCACAATTACCACCTCTAGTGCAACCACCTGCAATAATGCCACCTCCTGCAGCAACTAATGCTAATCCAAAGCCAACCCAATTGCCTGCTTAACCGCAGCCAAATCCAAACAACAAACAACAATAGCAACAAAAATACACTACTGACATTCAGCAGTGCCCTACTTACTCATTAGGGATAGTTGATATCCATTTGAGGTCTGGTACCACCCTGCCTACACCTAAATATCCTATAATTACAGAAGTTGCAAACACTCCTATAGTACTGCTTCTAGAAGCCATATTTCCAAATACCGACTAGCCGATTGATATACCCAACAGAATTACTATCCACACTTCAAATCCACCCTTTCCATAGAGGCTAAATAAATAAAAACCTATACCCCAAGAGGAAGAAACATTTGATATTATTGAGCAGTTGAAAAATATGAATATTCAAATCCCACTATTCCAAGCTATCAAAGATATGCCTGTTTATGGAAAGGCTATTAAGGAAGCATGCCTTAAGAAGACAGGGCGGAAGAAGAAAGACCCTCAGAAAGTACATGTTGTAGGTCAATTAGTAGATATCATGTTAGGAAAGGTGGTAATACCCAAGTATTCAGATCCTGGCAATCCAATAGTCGACCTGATAATAAATGGACAGACTGTGAAAAATGCTCTAGTTGATTTGGGAGCAGCAATAAATGTTATGACTAAAGATACAATGCATAACCTAAGCATAGAAGGCTTAAGAACAGTAGCCACAGTGTTACAACTTGCTGATAGTTCAACTGTTACCTAAAGTAAACTTTGTTGGCTATCCTGTAATCTTGGGAAGACCTTGGTTAGCCACCACTAATGCCAAAATTAATTGTAGATAAGGTAGTATGACAATTTCAAATGGTCAAGCCATTAGGAAGCTAGCCCTATATCCTCATGCCCAACCCTAGCCAGACTTGGGAGAACCTATTTGTCCAGACTTAGGAGATGAGGAGGAGGAGCTTAATTCAGTAGCCCAGCTCATGATGTTGCATAGGCAATCTTTTCTAAATATGCAAGAGAAAGATGATGTGATACAAAGCATTCTTACCAATGAATGTGTTGTGGCTAAAGATGTTTCAGAAAGTTCTATTTTATAGTTATGTACCTATGAGGATTTTATGCCTCCAGCAAACCCTAAAATGATTGATCAATTACTGGCAAGTGAAATAGTTAGAAGTTTGGTGCCTGAAGTGTTAATGGTAGAGCTAACAACAATAGTAGAACTATCCTCTGGACAAAGCCTCCATGTAAACAACAAGCTATCCCAATCATAGTTGGCATTGTTAACAAAGCTCCTTAGTCAGCATGAAAAATCCTTTGCATGGGATTATGGAGATATGGAGGGACTCAATCCAAACTCTGCACCCACAAAATCTACATCAGTGATGGAAGTTTTCCACTTCATCAACCACAAAGGAGAATAAATCTAGCACTGAGAGAAATAGTTAAAATAGAGTTGTAGAAGTTGTTGGATGCTGGATTCATCTACCCAATCTCTGACAGCAAATGGGTATCACCATTGGTGATTATAGCTAAGAAAGGAGGTAAGTGGTGGATATGTGTGGATTACAGATAATTAAATAATGCTACAAAGAAGGACCACTCCCCTTTACCTTTTATCGACCAGGTTTTGGATAATTTGGCTGGAAAGAAATATTTCTTCTTTCTGGATGGATACAATGGTTACAATTAGATAAGCATTGGCCCCGAAGATCAAGAAAAGACCATGTTCACATGTCCTTGGGGCACATATGCCTATTCAGTATTACCATTTGGATTATACAATGCCCCTGCTACCTTTTAGAGAGCTGTGATCAGCATCTTTGCTGATATATCCCATGATTGCATGCAAATCTACATGGAAAAATTCACTACATGCGGTGTCACATTTGACGAAGCTTTGAAGAACTTGGAGAAATTGCTAATCATATGTGAAGAACATAACCTGTCTCTCAACAGTGAAAAGTGCTTTTTGATGATGCAGGAAGGAGTGGTGTTGGGACATTTTATCTTCGAAGCTGGAATCTAGGTAGACCCCGCGAAGATAGAGGTAATTCTCACACTCCCTATTCCTACCAAACAAAAATAAGTCAGATCTTTCCTAGGTCACGTTGGCTATTATAGGAGGTTTATCTAAAACTTTAGTCAAATATCTAGTCCTCTATACAACTTACTTACCAAAGAAGCTGAATTTTCTTGGACAAAATAATGTGATGAGTCCTTCCTGTAGCTCAACTCACTTTTGACAACTGCACCAATACTTAGGGGTCCTGACTGGACATTGCCATTTCACATACATACAAATGCTTCAGACTATGTTGTTGGTGTTGTCTTAGGACAAAAGACTAAAAACCTTGAAAATGCAATCTATTATATTGGTAAGAGTCTACATGGACCAAAGTTAAACTATACAGTGATTGAGAAAGAATTGTTAGCAGTAGTTTACGCTCTAAACAAATTCTTCCATTATGTGACTGGTTATCCTATCTATGTTCATACTGACCATGCAGAAATTAAGTATCTCATGAACAAACCTACCATAATAGGCAGGTTAGTAAGATGGCTCCTTATTTTGTAGGAATTTGATATAACAATCATTGACAAGCCAAGGAAAGCAAACATGGTGGTAGATAATCTATCCAGACTTCATCATGCTAAAGAAGATACTACTTTGATAGATGATACATTTCAAGATGAACAATTGTTTCATACTGCTATCTAGAATCCATGGTATGCAGATATAGATAACTACCTAGTAGCTAATAAAATGCCAACACATTTCTCTTATAAGGAAAAGAAGCTAATTGTGGAGAAAATCTTCCATTTCTCTTGGATTGATAGCATATTATTTTACACTGGACCTGACCAAGTCATGAGAAGATGTGTGAGAGAAGATGAGACATATGACATTCTTCATGCATGTAACAATGAACCATGTGGAGGGCACTTTGTAGCCAAATCAATAGCACAGAAGATTTTAACAACTGGCTACTATTGGCCTAAACTTCATAAAGATGCAGCAAATTATACAAGGAAGTGTGACAAATGGAAAAGAATGGGCAGACCAACAAGATCAGATGAAATGCCCTTAAACCCATAGGTGGTGGTAACACCATTTGATAAATGGGGCATGGACTTTATTGGTCCAATAGATCCTCCATCTAATGGGAAGTCATAGATACTGGTGTGCATAGATTACCTGACCAAATGGGTCGAAGTCAGAGCAATGAAGCATGCAAGAGATCATAAAGTTTCTGAATTTCTACATGAAGAAATTTTTACTAGATATGGCGTGCCAAGAGAGCTTGTTACTGATCAAGGTACCCAATTCACCTCCAATCTGATAATAGAGCTCATGAAGGAATATAATATCAGACATCAAAAATCAAGCCCCTATCACCCTCAAGCCAATGGACAAGCAGAAGTTACAAATTGGGAAATAGAAGCAATTTTAACAAAGACAGTTCATTTGCATCACTGAGACTAGAGTAGTAGACTATCAGAAGCTGTCTAGGAATATAGAACAACATGGAAGACCACCAAAATTTTCACTCCATTTGAACTATTATATGGAAAAACAACAATGCTACCAATTGAGTTTGAACACAAAATATTAAGAACAGTGTTGGAGTTAAACATTGATCTTCCTGTAGCACAGAAAGAGCGATTGCTGCATCTCAAATATTTGGATGAAATGCGCAAGTCTACCCTGTAGCACACAAAAATTGTCCAAAAGTAAAGAAAATAGTGGCATGACTCCCATATCAAGAATAAGCAATTCAAAGTTGGAGATTGGGCATTGTTATATGATTCCAGATTCCAAGAGATACTAGGCAAGCTACAAACATGATGGCTGGGTCCATATGAAATAAGCCATGTATTTACAAATGGAGTAGTCTAGTTGACCACAATCGATCCTATCCACTTCAAGCTACTTGTCAATGGCCATAGACTAAATTTGTATCACCAGCCATAGATGAAAGAAGACTTCCTACAACAATTCAACCAGTCATTTTTAAAGGATCAACAAGTAACACTTCCTGCAGCAGAGGGTGTCAACCTTCTTCCTGCAGCACTTCAATAAGAATTCCTTCGAAGCATGACCATAATAAAAACTTTATGTTTACATAAAGTTCAAATTCTCCATTCACTTTCTATATTCTTCTTTTTCACCCCATTTCATTTCCTAATCTTTCATCCACCCACCTCCCACATCATCATGTTTCTATGTCTTCAATAAAGAGATAATGCACTGACGCATGCGACCACCGACGTTGTTATTCCACTCTCGCCAATCTTTCCTGACACATGCAATGATCAATTAACAGGTATGAGCTTTTCAAATTTATTTCCATTTTTAGTGCATAGATTTAGTTGGTTATATCGAATACTGCAATAAATGTATCGATGCCACCTTAATCCAGTTCTATACCTTCTGCCAAGTCAGACAAGTGAGGACACTTGTCCATATTTTGTAGGGGGCAGGGAAGTGTGCCAATTTCTAAAAGTGTCATTTCTATTTACCTATTAAAAGATCCCCAAATCTATACTTTGGCATTGTCTTAATTAAAATCTAGCTGCCGCATCAAACAAGTGTCAAATGTCATGCCTTTATTCCAAATAAACCCCTAATTGTCAGACTAGATGTGACCTAGTATTAAAACCATGACATAACTCTTGCTCTCATATGAACATCTATGATTCATTCTGTTAAAATACATTATTATTGTTCATATCAAGAATACCAAAAGAAGGTGAAAGAGGGTCTGTGGGTTTACAAGAAGTAGTCTAAAATTAAAAATAGAAGAAGGTAATTATCAAAAATAGAGGTTAAACAGAGCAGAGGATTGAATTTGGTAAAATGGGAGGCCAATTGCAGCAGTAGGAACCAGTGGTTCATGGTATTTTACTATCTGATGTTGAGGCAGTGAGAAGATTTAATGCTTGCGGATGGCTGGGGTATTTCTTAAAATTGATGGAGTTTGACGAGGAAGCAGCATCAGAATTTGCAAACACATTTGATGAGGGCCACACGACGGTATGGGGGTTGCCAATTGTTGCAACAGAGGAGAAAATAGCAGAAGTGATCAGTTTTCTAGTAGTAGGGGAACATTATCCCAATGCCCATGATGCCATGTCAGCCAGGGCTCAATTCACCCTACCAGGAGACCCTCCATTGGAAATCACTAAGCAGGGATGCAAAAGGATGTCCATTCCTCCACCATACTAGGAGTTGGCTACGGACATTATAAGGTATTTCACCTATGAAGGGTGATTCTCTAATTTACATGCACATCATTTTAAGCTACTTAGTTATGTACAACATAATATCCCAATGAATGCACCTAATTTTTGATTTAATATGTTGTGCATTAGTGCCGAAGAAACCCAGAAAGGGAAAGACAACTCTGTTACTCACCATGCCCTGATTAAGTTACTCATAGAAAGATATCTTAGGGATGCCTCCCCTATGACATGGGAAGATTTCATCCATCATAAAACCCTTCAGCGTCAAATTGTCCCTAATGTGCAAATTAACCAGATAATGCAGTTTCCCCTGACCCAGTTGCCAAGCAAAATAACCAAGGGGCAGAAACCAAAAATTTACAAGAAAATGTGCCTTTAACTGCTCACGTGAGCAATATACCTACTGCCATCCAAACCAAAGTAAAATGGAAGATAGTAAGAGAAACTTCAAATCCTACAGCTTAATCGCAAAACCCTCAACTCTCAAGAAAGAAGAGAATGAAGTTAGTTCCTGCAGCCACTACTCTTGTAGCCACTACTCCTGCAGCAGAGACAACAAAAAGGGTTAGTAAGAAAAAGGCCATAGAAGTTGAGGAAATCCCTGTAAGAAGAAGTCCTAGGATGAGAGGGTAGATTCCTAAAGTTCCCACCGAAAGCCAGCCCTCTTCCCCCAAACAATGTGAGGAAACTCTCATCCATATTGTTCCGGATGATTCTCCCAGTCAGTCTGAGATTCCTGACATTCCTCAAAATCTGGAAGAGGAGTGTGAAGATGAGCCAAATGTATGTCAAAATGACCTAGGAGTTAGTCATCAGGATGTTTCATCTCATGAGGAAGAAACCCCTACAACTCACCAGCTGCCTTCCACAAGAAATGCTTTAGTTTCCTATAAGCGAACTTGGTTAATAAAATTCTTAGAGCAGTTATCGAAAGAACAAAGGAAGAAGAATAACCAAGATGAAAGTAGTGGTTTGATTACTCTGCAAATGCTTCTTTTTTAGTTACATAATAGACATGTTCTTACAAACACTCTATATGGAGAGGAGAAACGGAAATTGCAGAAAGTAATAGCAGAATAGGAAAAGGAAATTGCAGAATTGAAAGATCAGTTGGAAAAATAGAAATAGAGAATGGACCATGCTCTTAAACTAACTGACCAGGTCATTTCTTGTAGACCGCCACCTAGGGTCTATACTATCTGTCTCAAAGAACAATTCCTTCTATTCTAGTTGATGATGACCCTCAAGGATATAAATGCAGAGTTTAAATCAGCCCAGGAATTTTATGGTTTATACCAGACACTTCCATCTTGGCAACAAAACCTACTTTGTGAGTTGTATGTGCATAATTTCATCATCCCTATAGAGACTGAATGGAATCCCCTGCCTTACATAGGGGATATACACCTAAGGACCCTGATGTCATGGATGCATAATGAGGCTAACTATGATAGTCAGTTGGGGAATTATAGAGATCTTGAGAAAATAGAACCCCTACCATTAAGAGCAGAAAGCAGTCAACCAGAAGTATTCCTGAGGGATTGGTTCAGACTTACATATGGGAATGTTAAAAAGGAAATTAGGGATAAAAATTTTAAACTCAGAGTAGATGTGTATGCAAAATATGACAGCATGTCCTACTTTGTCTTCCAAAGAGCCTTAACCGGTGCCAGAAGTAGATGGGGCAGATTATCAGAGGTATTTAAAAGATCAGAACCACATAGCCCCATTAACCTTGAAGAAAATATACACTGGGAACCAAAGTACATAGTGCTGCGTAGGCAAATTAGGAAGGAGCTCTAGTGTCTGCTCACAATGTAGTCACCCATGCTCCTTTGGCCTTTGTATGATATCAATGCTACCAGAATTGATAGGATGTAGGAAGATCACAGAAGAGAAGCTTGGGAAAGAACAAGAGGATTCTACTACTCCTTTAAGAGCCAGAGGCGAGGAAGAACTAAAGGTGGTGACTATAGGTCAATTTCCAAAAGTTGCAATGCTTGAGGAAAAGAATTTGATTAACCAAGGGGCAGATGATAAGGCCAAATTATTGCCTTTGTTTTGTATAATTTTAATACTTTGTTCTAGTTTTTGTCAAAACATTTAGGAGCCTAGCCAGTCAAAACTTGTGATAAAGTCCAGATAGAACTGATAAACCATGGGTAGATGTTTGTGACATATTTTTCTAATAGTATACATGTAGTGTAGTATTTCATAAAACCATCAGAATCTATGTTCTAATATCTAGATATTTAATTTGGTAAAGCTTGTTGCATGAATATTTCTGCATCATAACTAACTTGACAGGAGAGAAAGCAGCTGGAGAGTGGTCAACAACATTCAAGGAGGACTGTTGAGGACCAGCTATGGAGGAGTGATCATTACAGCACCAGGAAACATGGCTGCTACAATGGAGCCATTATTCTAGGATGTGGGGATGTAGTGTGCCTATATTCCCTCTGCACTTTACTATGTTGAACTAGTCGCCTGAGTTTTATTACCCACACCATGGGCTATTGCATTTCCTTCTCCGGCATGTTTTCAGCAAGATGGTTTCTTTCTATTTTGTAATAAGTGTTTGATCCTCTATATATAGGGATTAAACCGATAGTTTGAAGTTAGCTAGAACAAAATAGAGATAGAAGTTTTTGGAAGAAAATTGATATATAACAATCTATTTCAAGTTCTATGTCTTGTTTTTATGTAATGAGTTTTTGAAATGCAATGAAGTAATTCTTGGTTTACATTCTGTGTTCATAGTTTAGCAAAAAATGACCAAGGGGGGCCACTTGGGAGGTGGAATAGGTTAGAATAGAATAGATTTCATTTTTAGCATTTCCAGTATTACATATAGAAGTTACAATTTCTTCCTGTAGCATTGTAACTTGTGAGTGTTCCTGCAACATCTGCAAGAATAGTTATAATGGATGTTTTAGGTTGAAATCATAGGTTTCAGTAGAGTTTCAATTTATAGCATTCATTCCAGTAAGAAGATAAATGTATTCTTTTCCTACAACACTAGTGTAGGTTTCTTTTATGCATTTTTACCTTCCTACAGCATAAGTAGAATGACTCCTTAAGGAACCTAGTGCACATATTGTACCGACCATTTCAAGTATACGTCCCTGGGTTGACAAGTTAAATGCACCTCATAATGGGAATAGTAGTCCTTAGATTGAATGAACCATTCCTAAGAAAGGCCTTGAGCATGATTATTATACACCTATTGTGATGCGGTTCACCAATGCATGAATCAAGTTTCCATGGTATTGACATTTCGTGCAAACTTTAACATATTGACAAGCATCTCTTTCTAAGGTTTTCCAAAAGTACCCAATACATAAGATTTTCTTAGCTAGGTTTAAACCATTTGAATGTGACCCACAAATCCCCTCGTGAACATCTTTTAAAGATAATTTTGATTCATCCTCCTCTAGACATATAAGGAGTGTTCCATCAAGACCTTTACGATACAATGTGTCAAAAAGGATAGTATAATGAGCTACTTGTCTTATAAAAATTTTCTTTTGAGTGCAGGTTTGGTCTATATGTAGGTTTTGATTTTTGAGGTATGCATAGATAGGTCTATACCATGGAGAGTCATGTCTATGTAAAAGGGCAATAATTTGGGTATCAGGTAGGTCAAATGTTGGTTTCACCAATTCTTCCACCAAGAACTCATTCTTTTCATTTTGATTGGGTAACTGAAGTAAAGATGCCAAAGTAGCCATTGCATCTGCTACTCTATTCTTGTCTCTTGGAATTTGTTCAAAAGTAATCAAAGCAAAGTACTTCTTCCAGTTATCCACCAATTTCTTGTAAGGCATCAATTTTTCATCCTTAGTATATTCATCATTAAATTGATTAATGACTAATTGAGAGTCCCCATAGATCTTTAATTCTGTGACATTCCATTCCAAGGTTGTCTTGATTCCTATGACCAAAGCTTCATACTCTGCTATGTTATTGGTGCAAGGGAACAATAACTCGTAATATTTTGGGATTGTGTAACCTTGTGGTGTAATCAAAAGAATGCCTACTCCACTGCCATTTTGGGTATATGATCCATGAAAGTATAGATTCCATGTCTTAGCTTCAACATTCACAATTTTAGAATCTGGGAATTCCACTTGTATAGGATGTGTAGATTCTTGAGGATATTCAGCCAATTGATTGGCTATAACTTGACCTTTGATTGCTTTCCTATCAACATATTCAATGTCAAATTTACTAAGTACCATGACCCACTTCGCAATCCTTCTAGTTAAAGTTGTTTTGCTAAGTATTTTAAGGGATCAGTTTTAGCTACGAGTTTCACCTTATGTAGCAACATATAGTGTCTTAACTTTTGAGAGGTAAATACCACTGCTAGGCAAGCCCTTTCCATGAAGCTATAATTTAAGTCATATTTGATCAAGGCTCTACTCAAATTGTAGATAGCTCTTTCTTTTCCTTCATCATCCTCTTGTGCTAATAAGACTCCTAAAGATATTTCCATTGCTGAAATGTAGAGTAATAAAGTTTTTCCTTGAATTGGTGACATTAAGATAGGTGGATTCATCAAGTATGTTTTCAACAATGAAAAGGCTTTATCACACTCCTCATCCCATGTGAAGACGGTGTCTTTATGTAGTAATCTGGTGAAAGAA
>MU227424.1:910872-925353 GCA_018584345.1 Thuja plicata
TATATATATATATATATATATATATATATATATATATATCTTTCTCAACATCAAGTTGGCTCTCTTAATCATAATCACATAGTCATCTCTCAATAAAAAAATAAATAATGTAAAGAGAAAATAAAAAGTTGGTGCTCTTACATAACCAAAATATAGGTTATCCAAAATCAGAATCCAACTTATCTTTCCAGGAGTGCACAACATACTCCTTAAATTATCGCTACTATCCAACTGCTTTGTTATGTTGTTTTTGTTGTCTTAGCATGTCTTCAAATCTCTCTAACTCATTGTCATCATCACCAAAACTAAATCGATCTTAGGTGGAGGTCACACATACTTCATAGTATCTTCCAATAATCTTTAGAGTCAAAACTCATTGTACTTGATCTTTGATACCCAAAATAATATTGTCATACTCTATTATTTTTCTTCTATACTTAGTCATTTTGAAGACTATATCTCCAAAACTGTACTTTGATCCAATATATCAATATACCAGATATGTTGTCATAAATTAAAACCAATAAGTGTCTCATATCATACAAAAATCATCAATTTCTAATAGTGATGATGTTTATTGGGTTGAAGGATTAAATTATAATCCGTTGAGTGTTGCATAGTTAAATAACAAAGGTAACCGACTGGAATTTCAACATACAAGAGTGAAAGTTTTTGATAAGAAGGAAAATATGATTTCTACGGGAGAAAAATCTAAAGGTAATTTATTTTATCTTGATACTTCTATAAAAATTTTCCTATATGGTAAAGTTGATGATGTCTAGCTATGACACAAAAGGCATTATCATGTTAATTTTGACAACTTGATCAAAGTGAGTAAAATGAATAGAGTAAGAGGATTAGCAAGATTAGAGAAACATAAGAATTCTGTGTAGAGAATGTCAAATGGGTAAGATGACTAAATCTAGTTTTTCAAGTAAAACTTATGTTACACAAGGAATTTTGGATTTAGTTCATATTGATTTACGTGGACCCATGAGAACTCAAAGTTACTATGGAGACAAATATTTTATTCGATTTGTGGATGATTATTATAGAATGATGTCTATAATGTTTTTAAAAGAAAAATATGTTGCATTTAAAATGTTTAAGTGGTATAAGTTTCGAGTTGAGAAAGAAACTGGAAGACAACTAATATGTCTGAGATCTGCTAGAGGAGGTGAGTTTACATCTGATGAGTTTACACTATTTTGTAATTAAAATTGAATTAAGAGATAGATGTCAGCACTGAGGACACTACAATAGAAGGGTATTGCTAAGAGAAGAAATAGATCTATTGTTGATTTTGTTAGGACAGTGATGATTGAGAATGGTATTTCATAAAAAATCTGGAGAGAAGAAGTTATCATAAGTGTTTATACATTGAACCAAGTACAAATGAAAAAAGGTACTAATAGAACACCTTATGAAATATGGTATGATTACAAACCTAATGTTAGTTATTTCAAAGTTTTTGGAAGTATATGTTATAGATTGAAAGATTCTAGAGAAGGAAAGTTTGATTCTAAAGGAGATGAAGGAATATTTATAGGATATTCCACAAGGAGTAAAGCCTATAAGTGTTTGAATAAATCTACTAACAAAATGGTGGAAAGTGAAAATGTGAGAATTGATGAATTTGCAGAAAATAATGATGAAGAAAGAAAAAAAGGAACCTAAATACTATGATTATTTTGTATACATATAAATTGATGTTCCTAACACCTTACTGAGAGCACCTACCAAGGAGAGGAAGCTGAACATATTGTTCTACAACTGAAAAATGTGGATGAAGCACCGAGACCTACTAAGCCCATTTTAGAAAAATATGTGACAAGGTACCACTTCCCAAGAAAGATTATTGGGAATAAAGATGTTGGAGTGATGACTAGAAGCAAGGTAAGAGACAATACATGTTTGATATCTTCATTTGAACCAAAGACAGTTAAGGATGCACTAGATGATGAAGATTGGATTAAATCAATGAAATAAGAGTTTGATCAGATAGAAAAGAATAGTACATTGACTTTAAAACCTAGGCCAAAGGATAAAAATGTTATTCATACTAAATGGATTTTTAGAAATAAGCTGAATGAGAATGGTGAAGTTATCAAAAATAAAGATAGACTGGTTTGCAAAGGTTATGCACAAGAAGAAGGCACAAATTATGGTGAGAATTTTGCACCTATTTCTAGATTAGAAGGAGTAAAAATACTTCTAGCTTATGTGGCTTATGAAGGATTTTTTTTTTTTTAAATGGTTGTCAACTCTACATTTCTGAATGGGATACTAGAAGAAGAAGTTTAGATTAAATAGCTTGAAGGATTCATTGAGAGCACAAATAAGAACAAGGTTTGTAAGTTACATAAATCTCTTTATGGTTTGAAGAAATCACATTGAGCATGGTATGAGAGGTTGCACTATTATCTAGTCAAAATAGGATTTCAAAGAACAAGTGATAACAATAATGTTTACTTCAAGTGTGATAGTGACAACAAGGTTTAGATTGCTTAAATTTTTGTTGATGATATTATTTTTGGAGGCAATAACACCTTATGTAAGGCATTTGCTAATGAAATGAGAAAAAAGTTTTAAATGTCTATGATTGGAGAGATTAAGTACTTTCTAGGAATACAGATACATCAAGTTATCGAAGGGATCTATATCACATAAGCTAGGTATATCAAAGAGATCCTCAAAACTTATGGTATGGAAGATTCCAAGCCTGTTGGAATACCTATGGTCACAAGATGTAAATTATCTAAAGAAGATGAGACATAAGGGGTGCATAATACTCTTTACCAATTCACAAGTGGTAAATTGTAGTATGTTGTTCATGACAGACCTGATATAGCACAAACCGTTGGGATTGTTACAATATTTTCAACTAATCCGAAGGAAACACATATGTCTATAGTCAAGATATTTTTTAGATATCTGAAAGGAACTGAAGATTTTGGTTTATTGTACAAGAAAGGAGTTAATTTTGATTTGTAAGTATACACTGATGTAGATTGGGCTAGAAACAATGATGATAGAAAAATTACTAGTGGAGGTGCATTCTTCCTAGGTGAAAGATTGGTCCCATGGGTAAAAAAGAAGAAGAGCTACATTTCACAGTCTACTACTAAGGCATAATATGTTTCTATTGCCATGAATTGTGTGAATATTGTTTGGATAAAACAACTAATTTAAGGTATGCAAGAGATTATTTCAGATCCTATAACTATTTTTTGTGATAACACAAGTGTTATCAATATATCAAAGAACCTAGTTATGCATTCAAAGACCAAGAACATTTCTATCAAGTATCACTACTTGAGAGAACAAGTTCAGGAGAAGAACATGGTATTGTAATATGTGAATTCAAAGGAATAATTGGCTGATATCTTTACAAAGCCACTACTGAAGGATTATTTTGAGTATCTAAGAGGTAAATTAGGGGTTCTTCCCCTATCCAATATTCACTAAGTAGCATGAGGCATGCTACATCAATTCTCTAATTTATTATAATATCTATTCTAGAACTGATGTTAGTATGAAACACTTTAGGTGATTCCTGAAGTTGTGAAGAAATTTCTGTATGTAATGAGTATTTGTATATGTAAGGTATAACCCACTCCTGAAACAAATTTTCAAGAGTATGACTTTTTGGCATTGTTGTCAAAAAGGGAGAGTATCAAATTGATGAAATTTATCCATAAGAGAGATATTTATAAAAGAGGGAGAGAATTAATTTTTAATATTTACTCATGAGGGAGAATCAGAATGTATTCTACAGTATCAAAAGATTTAGCCAAGAGGGAGAATAGTGAACAATTGGAAGATCAGAAATAGAATATCAACTCAGAGAGAGTAATGACAGAGATTGACAATATTGATAGTTTCCATAATTAATTGCTATAGTACTACTATAGTGTTGCGATCAATGCCAATGATGGAGATTGTTTATTAATAGATGGAGATGATGAAGACTGAGTGATAATAAGTATACATGTTTGTAGAAATGGTTAGATAAGCTATTATTTTTTCATTGATTTCAAGAAATTGGTTTATTGATTTTTATTGAGTTGCCATACAATATGAAGGAGAAGTTAAATGGGTGACAAATACAAATCAAACAATGATGAATTAATGTTGATATAGTTGTTTTCTACTATATATTTGATGTTATCAAGTCGGTCACTTATTCAAGATTAAGTCAGAAATTGCAAAGAGTTAAGTTATGACTAAAAATAGTTACTCTATTGAGCTAGACCAAGTTAGTCGGTATAGATTTGTGTTTGTTGGTTTTTAGTTACCGAGCACCAAGCACCGACAAGTTAGTGAACTTAGTTACTGAGTTGAAAAGAAAATTACTGAGTATAGGATATTGATTGTAAATTATGCTAAGATCAAATTTAATATGAGGCTATGATGATGTGGATGGAGATAAGAATTAAAGGAAATTTGTTGGAAGATATACAATAGATAAAATTCAATGAGAAGATCTAAGGTGAAGATCAAGTGGTTAAACTTGATTATATAAGTTCTGTGAAAAGTTCAAGTTATGAGGTAAAAGTGAAATGGTTTACCGAGTTGAGATTTATGAAGAAGATGATCAAACAATAGAGCGCAAATAATGGAAAACCTAAGCAAGGAGATTGAGAGGAAAAATTATGTCTATATAAATAATGAGAAATTAATAGAGATTATGTTTTTGGCAAATTGAATTAAGAAGTAGAATAAGTTGAAGAATAGAGTTATCGAGGAGAATCAAGAAGAAGAAAGAGCAGAATCTACAGTCTGAAACAGAGACAAATGGAGTATGTGACTCAAGTATTCATGTGAGAATAAAGGATCTGACACAAGAAAAAGGTAATTTCTATATTTACAGATCAAATTTTTACTATTGCTTATGAGCATTTGTAATGGAAAAAATCTCTTAACCGAGTGGATTTAACAGTCCTATTTATAAATCCTAGACGTAGGTGAAATTCCAAAAGAGTGTTTAAAGTCCTCTAACAAGAATAATCCTAACAAGGTGATGATCTTAACTGATTTGATGGAAATCCCTTAAGAGGGTCACATTTAGAAAATGTGTTTGTAATCTTTAACAAGATAAGTTCTTAACCGAGTGTACTTTAGAAAGGTACATTTTTATTATGGGCCATAATTCCCATAGCGGTTTTTCCCAAATTGGGTTTCCTCGTCAAATCTCATTTCAAATGAGTTAAATCTATGTTTACTAAGTTTTAATGATTGATTTTCATATTATGAGATGTATGGTTGTTTAAGTTGTTAAGTTATTTGGTGAATCAGTTATTACTCTATTCAGTGCTACTGAGTGAATTAATGAGTTGAGTTATAAGTATTTAAGTTTGATTTGGTCTGATTCACTCCCTCCCCCCTCCCCTCTCAGTGAGACCAAAAAATATAACAATATATTCAATTAATTAAAATCAACTATAATGTTAAGGGCAAGTATTAATAAGAATTAATATTAGAGTGCAAATGGAGAATTTTGGGTGTCTACATTTTGCCCCTCTTTGATGTAGCGTCATGAAATGATGTTATATGATAGAAGAATAAAACATAGTGGATAAAAGGGATAATACTAGAAGCATGATTTCTAGTTCATGGAAGGATGAGGAAGGATGATGAGGAGGGAGTAGTATTTCCCCTCAAGAGGATATGCAAGTTCAGAGAACATGGGCGTGCTCTCGAAATGGATAAGAGTATGGAAGGAAAGGGAAAAGGATAAGGACAATGAAGGAAGAATAGAAGAAAATAATTCTTCAATGGTGTGAGATACCTAGGTTTCATATTTTACTTGAGACTATGCACCGAGGTATGAGGAACCAAGATGACAAGTTGTCAAGTATGTGATAAAAAAAGGTCAAATACAATCATATGTCGTATGACACCATGATATAGAAGACCATGATGCCTTGTAAAAATAGGATGCAAAGATAGTGATAAATGGAAAAAAATGCTAACACATACAAGAAACAAGAAAGCATGTACAACAAATGTAAAGAAAACCAAAATTTTGCCCCTAGTCAAGCTGAAAACCGACTGATTGATGATGATTGAGGATGACAAAGTTAACGATAATAACAATGCACATCCAAGGATTTTAGAAGGATACATCCCATGATAATGTTTTGATGAAAATTTGATTATCAGTTAATTTGGATCAAGATTATATATTTATTAAAGATTGATGTGCTAGATTGCATGTTTGGATTGCATGGATTAGTATTGATCACACTTGATTTTATTGTATTTCTTTATAACTTTATTTGTTTTTATTTTTTATTTTTTATTTTTTATATTTATTGGAAGAATGAATTGGAAGATAAGATGAGATGAGATAAAATAGATTGGATAAGAAGGAATTGAATTGATAAGATAGATGAAGGATCAAAGTGGTGAGAACCAATGACAAGGGAGGATCAAGGAATGATGGAAGGATGGAAGATGTGGAAAATAACAATAGGCGGTAGGAGATGAAAGGAAAGTGATAAGATATGGAGGGATAAAGGATGGAGAATATAGGGATAGAAGTCCAAGGAATTATGTATCAAAGGAAAGTGATAGGATATGGAGGAGCATGAGATGATGATGAGCTAGTTGAGGATAAAAAGATGGTGTCGCAATGGATGCCCCCATACTAGAGATGGGAGAGAGATAAAACATATATAAGATGGATGGAACAAAATATTGTTTCATCCAAAGCATGTATTGATTTTTGTAGTTCCTATATACATTAAGAAACAGAAATGACATGAAATTAAAATGGATTTAGATAAGCGATATGAGATGGAGGGTATGAATAGGATTGAGGATATGATATGGAAGATATACATGGGGTAATCAAGATCAAAGACATATGAAAGAAGGATGGATATATATAGAATTATGGATGGAGGATGGAAGAAATGAATTGGATAAGGACTTTAATATGAAGGATAGGGATAGGATGTCAGGATGAAATAAAGATAAAGTGGATGGACTCAAATAGGATGCAGACGATGGAGGGAATTAATAGGATTGCCAAGATCAAAGAAAAGAAGAGTAAGAAGATTTCCCTCAAGTTTTGAGGGTCAAGAGGATGGAGGGATTATTCATGATGCATGTTTTCTAGGTTTTCATCATTGTACTTATCCAAGGTGCTTGTTTTCCAAGTTTTCACTAGTGGACAATTATTTCTCTTTACTCTTTTTTCTTCTTTTTTTTTTCTTTTTTTTTTAGATCATAATTTGATATAATGGATCAAAATATGTTGGATAGATGCTCATAGATATTAGATATATGCTCTTATATATTCATTGGTAAGAGGGAAAATGATTTATGCAAATGATTGGATTGAAGGGATGTAAGGATTCGGAAGGGGTGGAGGATCATGGATGGATGATTGGAAGACTTGTAGATAAAGGGATGATGGATTGGGAAAGATCTTCATCGACACACACCTTGAAGGGTGGTGGAATGGTAGAAGAGGAGATGGAGGAACAAATATGGATTTAGGTGGACTTCCGACAGTTGACTTTGGAATATAAGGACCAATAATGGATTTGGAAGGGGATGATGGAATATGTTTAGATGGAGGATTAGGTGAAGCCTTTGGAAGCTTGAAAACCAACTTGGATGTTTCTTTTGTATGCAAGTATCTTACAAGGCATTTGGGGATCCACATTGTCTTTGATTTGTCTTTGCTTTGTGATACTTTAGAATACATTGTCTTAATGAGGGATTTAGGAACCCATTCTTTTTTTGAATTTTGTTTTTCTTTGATGGGTTTTTGTGGCCTTTTAGATATTTCTTTTTTTTTTGTATCAATATGTCGAGTAGATTGGACATGTCAATTCTTGAATGAATGTGGGTTCTTAAACTTATGATATTTATGTTTGGGATCCAAATTGCTTCCAAAGGTGTTGGGAATCATGGATGGATAGGAAGGATATGGAGGATTCATGTGGATAGTAAATAGAAAGGATTTCAAGTATGTGTACGTTTTTATCTTTATTATGGATTTGAGGTGGTGGATTAGTGGACTTGGATATGGTAGATGGAGGTATGTAAGGACCCAAAATTGATGGAAGGGGTGAGGGATTTGATTTAGGCATATAGGGACCCAAAATGGACTTGGAAAATAATCAGGGGATATGCTTAGGCTTGAATGGAGGGATATAAGTTTCAAAGGGGCTATGAGAAATTGTAGAGTGTGCACTGTCACCAAGGCCATCAAGTGTTAGATTTTATTTCTCCCCAAGAGGCTCCTTAATAGGAATAATGAGAACTTGAGGAGGAATAGGATATTATGAAAGATTGGGATCTTGTGAGGGACTATGATCACGTGAGGAATGAGGATCATGTGGAGGATTGGGAGAGACAATAGGATCTTCTGAAGAGTTAGGAAATTGTGATGGAGGATCAAGAAGGATAGTGGGATCTTATGGAGGATTAGGATCAGGTGAGAGATTAGGATCTTGCGATGGATAATTAGGATTATATGGAAGTGAAAGGGGACTTTGATCTTGACTTAAGGGAGGATTATGTAGTGGATTGGAAGGGATTTTGGGATCTTTAAATGGAAGGATATCATGAAAGGAGATGAAGTTACTTGATTTTTATATGGAGAGGGATTATTGGGTAGGATATGAAATGATCATTAGATAGAGTGGGATAATTCGATAGGGTAGGATCTTCATATGGAAGGCTTGAATATTCAAATGGAAAGATAAAAGAGATGTCTTGATCTTGATTAGGGATGGGATCATGAAGAGAACCTTGGGATGGAAGGTTGGAATCTTTGAATGGAAAGGTGTAAGGGAGGTCTTGCTCATGATTATCAATAAGGTCATGAGTTGGATTAAGAGAGGCAAGGGGATATTGATATGGAAGGCAGGGATCTTCATCTAAAAAAGTGTCAAAGGATGGGGAGGGATCATGAGATGGAGAAATGATTAGCTCTAGAGGAGGAAAGGAATCCATGTTTTCATACTTTGGAATAGGGTCTTGATGTTTGGTGGCTTGTAGGGATGGTGTGATGGATGGAGTAGAAGCTTTAGATTTGGTATAATAGAAAGAGGGTGTCTATATAGAAAACTATACCTTCATGAAATTAACTTGTAATCTAATAAATTATAAGGATTTAACGATGGATTAACTAATTAAATTGAAAATAAAAAAATGAGAATCTCATGGCTCTCTAATTAAGAAAGAAAATAGTATGCTCTCAGCCTAAGCATCCATAATGATAGTCCTAATATGAGAATTGATGAAGAATTATGATAAATTATGAAGATAAAATTGCTATGAACTAAAGATTATTTGCCTATAGTGATTATGCTTTGCTTCAGGAGTATGTGTGATGATAATGCATTAAAAATGGCTTCTATTTAAAATATTTCCCAAGGGTAGGGGGTACAATTGATTAACTCTTGATTAAAGTTAGGTTATGTCAATGATTGCAAATGTTAAGACCAATTAAAGGGTGGTTTAAAATGAGGGGACAATTTGAGTGATTTTGTTGCATTTGCAAGATGTGTGATGTAGGATGAATTTGGTTTGATGCATGTGAGCTCCCATTATCAATCCTCATTGGTTGTTGAATTTTAAACCATGTGAGAGATGGGGAAATTAAGGGATTTATTAAATTGATTAAATTGATTTATTTAGCCATGTGTACTCTTAAATGGGTTAGATTTAATTTAATTTGATTATTTAACTATACAGTTAAATGATTAATTTCAATTGCATAATTATATTGATTTATTTGATTTGATTAATCCAAGGCTTTGATAATAATTAAATTAATTCACAATTTGATTAATTTGCATTGATTTCAATTGATTTGTCTCACTTTAGTCCTAATTAATTCACCTTGACCAAAATTAGGTGTCTACAAATGCCCCTCTTTGAACTGATGTGTGAAGCACATTGGTTCAAAGAAATGTATGATACTCTGATAAACCCTTATTTGAAACAATTCTAATGCCTGATCTGAATAATGGTAGATGAAGAACCTAATGTGAACCAATGATATAAAAAATATCTCTTTGATAATGATTGAAAATTTTAATGCCCCAGATGCAGTTTAATCGATAATGCCTCAGATGTAGTTTGATTAATGCAGATTTTGATAAAAAGGATGTTGCCCAGATGATGAGAAAAATGTTCCAAAATGAACTCCTAATGTCGCTCCATTGATATAGATATGATGCCCCCCAGGAAATGAATCAAAATGATTTGAAATAATAATGACTGAGATTGCTCAAGTTTCGATGAGGTTCCAAATAAATTTGATTTGAAAAATATGCCTTAAGTGAAGAAAGTCAACACAAAATAGGTCAAAGGGTAAAAATACATTTTGAAAAGGTTAAAAAGGTAGAAATTAGTGTGAAAGGGGGTCATTTTCATATTCACATTTACTTTTACCTCTCTTTTGATCTAGGTGAAAATTGAGTTCATAGTGATGGTGATCCCTATTTAGGAGCACAAATTTGAGCATGGATGTCATTTCTAGTGACGAGTCGAGTACATACCTCCAATAAGTGCTTCTAACCACTTTTGATTGAACAATTTTGAATTTTTATGCTCAAAAATTGATTTTAAAGTAGAAAATGTTATTTATGTCAAATAGCACGTAGAATAGGGTAAAATAATGCTTTTAATTTAAAGTAGTGCATTCATGATGTTAACTAGCACGCAGAGCAGTATGAAATAACATGTAGTAAAACATTAGGTTGTCGCATTTCAAGTGTAAAATAGTGCATAGAAAACCCTAGGTCACAAATTCAAGTGAAGTAACACTTCTGATAAATTAAGTAGTGTTTATTCCACAAAATGACAAGTACTAGATAAAGTGTCCCATTCGAGTGATGAAGTAACACGTAGTAAAAATCAAGTAGCGCTTAGGAAATTTAATGCATAGAATCTCATAAAATGACACATACACTAAAATAAAGTGACACGTAACCTGATTTGAAATTTGAATCCAAATTTTGGTCATCTCTAATGTGAATAGGATAAATGATCATTTTCTTGATAGATTAGGCCTTAGTTTGTGATAAAAACAAATGTTTTTGATGTTAATATAACCATGTCAGATGAATGTTTGATAATGTTAATCCAGATAGGTAGGATAGGTTGATATTTTCTTTGTTCTCACGATACAGAGTTAGGTAGAAAATAGATGTGCTAAAAAAGAGTGATAGATTGATATAAATTTGATTGAATTAGAATGTTCCAACTAAAATGATGATACTAATATAATTCCATTTGATTGAAAAATAGGTTTTATTCTAAAGATTATACATCCATGGATTACCACCTTGGCTATTAGATATGGTTGATCAGTTGATAGCATGAGAGAGATGAGTGATAGGTCTCTATGGATTGTCGTTCTTACTAGATATTCCTTTGTTCTAGATGAACCAAGGTTTAATCATAGCTATGGAAGAGTGATGGCACTTCAACCATAATACCTTCCACTTACCACTGTGAGAGATGATGATCACACCCAAGCATGAGTATCATATTTTCAGGATTCTGACTCAAGGAGAGTGAGCCTACTATATTAGGTTTATGATGGAGAGGCTTGTAGATGAGTATTCATAGATCCTATGATTGGTGATGAGATCATTCCATTGGCATAGTTTGTTTCATTTCCTTGACTTCCAGTAGTGCTCAGGTCATTGATAGGGGTATTCTTGCTACAAGATTGACAAGGTCATGGTTTCACGGTCATATGGGGTCACATCCTAGAAGACATGACTGCAGATCCACAAAGATTTTGTTGGGGATCTTGCATGCTTGTACAGTTATATCATGAGCTTCATGATGTATTTTATATACATGGTGCAATTTTTTCTACAAGAGCTATATTACTTCAGATCTGGACATGGGAGCACATATCTATCACTAGGCTGATTGTGAGGAGAGTACATGCTCCACATTGGCCATATAGATTTTTGTATGAGGGAGTCATTATCTAGCCTCATCTGGGAAAACTATATTTATGACAATGTATGCTCAATGAAATGGATCAGGTGATTTGGCATCCTTAGTTTGGTTGTGATTCCTTGCAAGAGGATGACTCAGAGCTTCCTTATAACTTTTTTCCTTGATGGATGATTGGTCAATCACCATTAGTTATTGAGAGATTTTTCTTCTACCATGTACTCTGAGAGTTTGGTAGTATACATGATATCCTACAAGGATTAGCATTGTATGCACGAGTACAAGAAGAGAGATCAATTTGGGGACCAAAGGTTGATTTCCAGTATGCTTGTGATGATATCTATAGGATGGGATATGGAGTTTGGGATATGAGGGAGCATGATGTTGATGCAGGGATGTCAGTAGATTATAAATAGTGGTTCTCATGATACAGATTCCCATGGTTCACTAATCCAAGTGAGCCTATTCCTGATATAGATGATCATTCAGATCATGATGGTGCTGGTGGTGGGGGGAGACGTGGTAGTAGATAGTGACAGGATCAGGATCAATGAGAGGGAGGGTGGGTGAATCAGTGATCTATCTATTAATACTTTTTCTTCTTATCCTGAATCTTAACTTTAATGCTTAAGTACTAAATTGAATATCAATGCAAGTAAGATAAACATACACAACTCATAACAGCAAATATGATTATGGGGAAACCCAATGTAGGTGAAAACCTCGTTGGGAATTAGTACCCATAAATATTCTATACTAGTTTCTTATGATCCTTTATTAGAAGATCCTTAACCCTGTTAGGAGTTGTATTTACAATACATGAAGTACATTGACCATGTTAAGCGTCGGACCTTGTTAGGATTCTTTTACAATAACCCTGTTAGGGGTGGTGGACTCACTATCCAAGAGCTCACTGCTCAAACGGTGAAGGCTACAACCTTCTGGGTCTTTGATACACACTATATCTGCAAGGTGAACTACTGCTGTGACACTGCTTATCTGATCAGTTCCTTTTGTGTGCTGATGCTTTAACCTCTTTTTAATCACTACAACAATCTTGTCTTCACTTTGAAAGCTTCTAATTCAATAAATATATCATCAACATATGACATATATATCTTTGTTGTATCTTCTTCATACTTGTAGATCTGATCATTCTCTCTTAGAATTAGCATGTACACATACTCATAATCTTATCTTCCAAGGCACATAGCATTTGAATAAAAAATGAACACATGCTAATCAAAACTATAACAGTTTGTTCCTTGCTTTGTCATGTTCTTCCCTCTACTGTCTCAATCACTTCATCTTGTTGTAACTTATTCATACTTGCAGATCTGATCATGTTGTCTTAGACTTAGCATGAATACATACTTACAAGAGTATCTTCAAAGGCACATTCCCTAACTCAATCGTATGTACGTGCACTGATGCTCTATTCTTTCAGTACTCTGTTAACTGTCCAGTCTTTTGTACTTAACCAATTTCTGATCTTCTGATAATGTGTGATGAATCCAAAAATTCATATGAATTTGTTTCCATAATGACAACACTAAATAGAGTCATATAAACTAGTATAGTCAACTTTCCAACAATCTCCCCCTTTTTCATTAATGGAAACAAAGGAATATGGCAAAGTTACTATCTGTACTCTTATACAAAAACTGTAATACCTACAATTTGGGTTGCCTTTTTATTTTAGTTTTTGATCTCTTTTAGACCATAGTATGTATGTGTTAGTTATTTCAATTGATTTTAAGGATATTCATGTGTTACTTTTTATTATGGTATTGATCCATTGTTAGTTCTATTATATCATCTATTTGCATATGATTTGTGATTATTTCATGTTGGTTATGATTATGTTAGGACGTCATTTTGATTATGGTTTTCTGACAATACTGACCCGATATTTATATGCACATGGATCATGTGTATACTTACTTTGGCAAGATCCACATGATAACCTGGTCTCAACCATTGTTTGTCATATGATATATATGCATGTATGTTCATCTTTGTGATGATAGGTTTGCAGGTACCGGGCTACATCTTCCCTGAATTGGTAGAAGTGAGCATGCCCTATCGCATTAATCTCAATGGTAAGAGAGGGGAGATAATGTTTAGGTCCAAATCCATACCCTAAACCTTTATGTTTTCCTAGAACTGGGCAAGAATCTGATTAACTACCCTAGTGTTTGAATCCGTCAGTGACGTGGATTCATGAGCTTGTTTGTGTGTGCTTGGGTGTCTGTTTCAGTTGATTATCTATTTGAGGTGTTTATCTGTTTGGATGGGTTTCAGGTGATTTAATGATGCTTTTAGCTTGAATTATTTAATTAATATTTATGAAAAATATTAATGTTAATTATTACATCTTTAATAAGGTTAAAATATTGATATATGAGATATATGGCTATTTAATAATTAAATATTAATTAAATGCCTATATTTAATTAATTGATTTAATTATTAAGTCTTGATTTGAATAATTGAGATTTAATAAATATTAAATTCAATTAATTGTAATTAGTT
>MU227424.1:927398-943115 GCA_018584345.1 Thuja plicata
TTAGAAGATGTTAGGCGATGAGTAAATGATTAAGTAGATGTTTGGTTTATGCTTGAATTGGGATTATATTATTCTTTGTGATACATTATGCATATTTTAAAATAAGATAGTAAGTTGACTTACATTACTTCTTCTTGAATGTCAATTAGTGATTGTTGTGATGCTATGTTCTTTTTGTGTTTATAAAGTGGGTGAATCTTCGTGTTTGATCCTTATTAATAGGGGTTGTAGCACTATGGTCTAAATCCTTCTGATTCTTTACTAGATTAGTTATCGGCTTCCAGGAGAAAGCCTAGTTTTAGGGGAGGAGGATGTAATACCTAACCTTTGGGTTGCCTTTTTATTTTAGTTTTTGATCTCTTTTAGACCATAGTATGTATGTGTTAGTTATTTCAATTGATTTTAAGGATATTCATGCGTTACTTTTTATTATGGTATTGATCCATTGTTAGTTGTATTATATCATCTATTTGCATATGATTTGTGATTATTTCATGTTGGTTATGATTACGTTAGGACGTCATTTTGATTATGGTTTTCTGACAATACTGACCCGATATTTATATGCACATGGATCATTTGTATGCTTTGCATTAATGTCTATTGTGTTTGGTATAGTATGGGACAGAGTCATAGTTACTTACTTCCGTGAGATCCACACGATAACCTGGTCTCAACCATTGTTTGTCATATGATATATATACATGTATGTTCATCTTTGTGATGACAGGTTTGCAGGTACCGGGCTACGTCTTCCCTAAATTGGTAGGAGTGAGCATGCCCTATCGCATTAATCTCAATGGTAAGAGAGGGGAGATAATGTTCAGGTCCAAATCCATACCCTAAACCTTTACGTTGTCCTAGAACTGGGCAAGAATTTGATTGAATACCCTAGTGTTTGAATCCGTCAGTGACGTGGATTCGTGAGCTTGTTTGTGTGTGCTTGGGTGTCTATTTTAGTTGATTATCTGTTTGAGGTGTTTATCTGTTTGGATGGGTTTCAGGTGATTTAATGATGCTTTTAGCTTGAATTATTTAATTAATATTTATGAAAAATATTAATGTTAATTATTACATCTTTGATAAGGTTAAAATATTGATATATGAAATATATGGCTATTTAATAATTAAATATTAATCAAATGCCTATAATTAATTAATTGATTTAATTATTAAGTCTTGATTTGAATAATTGAGATTTAATAAATATTAAATTTAATTAATTGTAATTAGTTGTGCAAAGTTGATTTATTAAGTATTACTTTAGTTGCATGAAATTGATTTATTTAATTGAAATTATCTCTCATGTATTTTCAATTTAACACTTTTCTTTGATATTATAAAGTTGAGTTATGCATGTGCTTTAAGTGAAAATTGAAAATAAGGGAATTATTGTAATTAATAATTAGATGATTCATTTTCCCATTAGGGTTTTCACTTTTTGAAAACCTAATTGCTTGGTTTTCTATATCCTTGGATTGAAAGCCATTTTGGAGGGGGTTCAATCAAGGGAGAAAGGGAAAATTAGGTGATGGAGGATTTGTGAAAGCTTGAGAGCAATTTGGAGCATTTTTAGAATTCTTCTTTGCTTGAAATTGTGGATTTTGTTCCTCTCATTAGTTATTGAGGTAGGATCTTGTTCATGTCAATTCTAGCTTTCAGATCCCCGTCTTCCATGCATCTAAAAAGATAGGATCCTTTGTGTGATCTTCATTGTGTTGCTTCCACATTGTTATCATTATTGTTTGTAAACATTTAAAAAAAAATTATTCCGTGACCTTGGTGTCATGTTTAGGTTAAGTTCTCCTGGGTTCCTTGGTGGGGCATTACAAAAACTCTCTATCTTATATCTCCCTCTTAGACTCCATATTCTTCATACTCTACTCCCCGTTTGACATTAATGACAAAGGGGCTCAAACACACTTCTGTGTACTTACTCAGCATACATATCTGGATATGCAATCTTCCTTCTGCATCTCTTTCTCCCAAAATGCAATCAGTGAATTCACAATCTGTGGATGGGCACATAATGCATATTGTAGCTTCTCCATTTTCTCCAAGTCTGTGCTAGGACCTTGATCATATGACATACTCCATATTCTATACATTAATTTACTCCACCTTTGATATTATCTTCTCTGCCTTTTGCTACAAACTCTTTCAAGGATGCTTGAACTTCCTTGAGTGAACTAAGATCAAGTGTAAATTTGCTAACCAATTCATTGAGCCTCTTCTTCATATACTTCTCTTCTACAATAACTGATTTATTTTTCATGACTCCTTCAGATTATATACTCCCCCTTACTTATTTACTCCCCATGAGTCTAAGTCTATTATGGGTGTCAAACTTGACAACAATGTTGATGAACTATCCATCAATTCAGTCTTCTCTTTTTCTGCTTCCTTTTCTATGATATCTTAAATCAATATATCTTCTTTCTGATATAAAAATTCTCAGCCTCTTTAGTACTAACAAATGTTTCTTCAAAATTTTCTAGATCAATATCCATTTATGCCATTGATACTTCAATATTATCAACCATGAATGTATCCTCCATGTCCTTGGCCATGGGCATAGAATTCTGTGGACCTGTCATCATAGTTTTATCTGATTTATGATATTTCAAATTGTATCTTCAATCAATTCTTCTCTTACGTGAACACTATTTTGTTGTATTCACACTTAGATGATCAATAATAAGTATGCACTTCCAAGGATAACATCAGGTTGGCTCTCAAAAAAATATCTCCAATGGCTATACTAATACTCTCACATAGAACACTGCTCAATAAGATTTTGACCAATTCCACTTCATGAAATTTATGCGCTGAACCATACTGATAAATCACTTCCAAGATGTTTCAAATAATTTCTTGATATCAATCTCTTCTGAAGAATGTAATTGTGATTCTTTGCTACTTGAATGCAAGTGCTCCTTTGATTATCCAATAGCTTACTCAATTGCTAAGTAAGTTTTCAACTAATTTCTAAAATGACGTGTCTGTGCTTGGGCTTCATTTCAAACTCGAATGACTTTGCTTAACAAATAATGATTATCAATCTGCTTTCTTCGTTGTTGAGAACAATTTAAATGCATTAAAAATACAACTTCTAGGGCTTCCATGATCTCCAATCACTTATTCTGACTGCAAGTGAGGACTTGGTGATTTCAAAGTAGATTTTTTCCATTAATACTTTCCGCGTAGACACAAAAAGCAACTGTAACTTCCGTTCTTGTTCCTGATAAAAATTTAAACTGTGTTCTCTTGCATGCTGCATCATAATTTCACCAAAAAATTGCAATCCAAGGCGCATACTCATATGGTGAGTATGGCATCCATGTAGGGGTTCTGAGCTAGAATAGCTCCCCTAAGACCATGAGGGTCAACTATTCAGAAGTAGAAGGTGCATCCACTGAGGATGCATCTGCTACCTTTTTCTCTTCATTATCCTTCTTTACTTCAACCCATATCTTCCTCGTATCTTCTGTAGCTTTCACAAATTTTATTTCTCCTGCCTCATCCCATAATGAATCTTTTGACTTTTTAGGGCTTTCCTATTTCTGCGCTCTAGATCTGTAATGCTTAGATATGTGTCCAGCTTTTCCACATGAGTGAAAAATGATAGGAGGTCTGATGTTATTATTCATCATGCTACACTGCTTGGCTGTGTGTCCATTGTAATTACATATCTGACATGTAATGTTCTGAGGGCTTCTAACATTTTTCTCAGGATAACTTCTTTGTCTTTATTGATCTTGATTTCTTTGATTATTCTGATTCTTGTTCTTTTGACTTTTTTTACAATTCATAGCTCTATGACCAAATTTATTGCATGAATAACAGTAACCATTGAAGGGTCTTACCTCTTTACAATTCCTTACAATATGTCCATGCTTATTATAGGCATAACAAGTACAGTCAACTAGTTTTCATTCATCCTTAGGTGGTTCAACATTGTCTTTAGTCTGATTTCCAATCTCCTTAGTATCTATGATGTCCTTTGGTGCTTTCATTGTTTCTCGCATGGCATCAATTTGAATTTGTGCTTTATTGTATCCTATACCGCTAGTATCTCCTTTAACATTTTGAGCATGCAACTATGATTCTATTAGATCCTTGCTTGTGTGTAACTTGTCAATATGATTCTTTGATGTAATCAATTCAGATTCCATCTTCTCTTTGTTGTTTCTTAGCTCCAAGATTTCCATGTTTGCTTGTCTCTGTTCTTCATCTAACTGCTTGTTTACTTTCACTTGATCATCATAGGAATCTTGATTGTTACATAGTCTTTCATCTAATTCTTCAATTTGATCCTTCAAAGACAAATTTTCTTCATTCAACTTTTTGACTACTCCCAAATCATTTGAAAAACAATTCCTTAATTATTTTTTCAGTTTCTTGATAAGTATTTGCATGCCATTAACTTTTAGTTTAAGATCTTCATTTTCTTTTTCAGATGTGTCAAGTTCTTCAAGGACTACTTCAAGATTATTTTTCAGGTGTTTCATTTCTACCTTGTCCATGATCTCCTCAAGTGGTTAAACTTATTTATTAAGGACCAAATTTTTGATACCAATTGTTAGGATTAGGATCACCGAGAGGGGGGGTGAATCAGTGATCTATCTATTAATACTTTTTCTTCTTATCTTGAATCTTAACTTTAATGCTTAAGTACTAAATTGAATATCAATGCAAGTAAGATAAACATACACAACTCATAACACCAAATATTATTATAGGGAAACCCAATGTAGGTGAAAACCCCAGTGGGAATTAGTACCCACAAATATTCTGTACTAGTTTCTTATGATCCTTTATTAGAAGATCCTTAACCCTGTTAGGAATTGTCTTTACAATTCATGAAGTATAGTGACCTTGTTAAGGGTTGCAACCTGTTAGGATTATTTTACAATAACCCTATTAGGGGTGTTGGGCTCACTTTCCAAGAGATCACTTCTCAAATGGTGAAGGCTACAACCTTTTGGATCTTTGATACACACTGTATTTGCAAGGTGAACTGTTGTTGTGACACTGCTTGTCTGATAAGTTCCTTTTGTGTGCTGCTACTTTAACCTCTTGTTAATCACTACAAAAATCTTTTCTTCACTTTGAAATATTCTACTTCAATATATATATCATCAACATATGACCGATATATCTTTTCTTCTTTAACACTCTGCTCTGCTTTCTTATCTTTGGCTTTCGCAACTTCTCCGATCACAAATGACCTTCTATAAGTAATTCCTCAAAAGAAACGAACATGTTGGATTTAGGGAAACTTTTACCATCTATCTTTATCACTTAACTAAGCATGCAACCCTTCATTAAGTTGGTGAAACATTAATTACAACTACTTTACTCAAACCAAACAGATGCATCTCTTCACACAGTCTGCTCTACCAAATTAGCTCTAACTTCTTTCTCCAGATGAATCAAGTCATGCACCTTTAACCACACATGATTAGATCACTAAAAATAACTAATAAAAGGATGCAAGTCCTGAGGATATGTGAAACTTCTATACCAAAACAATCTCTATCGGCTCTTTCCATGATCTCTGTCTTGTTCTGGCATTCACTGGCTGCACATCTTCAAATGGTTGTATCTTCTTCATACATGTAGATCTGATCATTCTCTCTTAGACTTAGCATGTACACATACTCATAATATTATCTTCCAAGGCACATAGAATTTGAATAAAAAATGAACACATGCTAATCAAAACTATAACAGTCTGTTCCTTGCTCTGTCCTATTCTACCCTTTACTGTCTCAGTCACTTCATCTTGTTGTAACTTCTTCATACTTTTAGATCTGATCATGCTCTCTTAGAAATATCATGAATACATATTTACAAGATTATCTTCAAAGGCACATGCCCTAACTTGGTCGTATGTATGTGCACTGATGCTATGTTCTTCTAGTACTTTGCTAATTGTCCAGTCTTTTGTACTTAGCCAATTTCTGATCTTTTGATAAGGTGTGTTGACTCCAAAACTTCATATGAATTTGTTGCCATAATTAAAACAATAAATAGAGTCATGTAAACTAGTATAGTCAGCTTGCCAATAGATAGAGGTCTCAAAGAGTTCAAGTGAGAGGAGATGGTGGCAGGGTGGGTGGCAGAGTAGGTGGAAGGGTTAAGGTGAGAGGTGATAGAGTGAGAGCTAGGGGTGGATGATTTGGTATCAAATATGCTCAGGTGACTCTATAGTGAAAAGCTCAAATAGATATTTCTAGATAGGTTACTCTACAGTGATAGGCTCCTCGACAAAGATAGGTTCCTCCACAAATTGTACTATAGGTACACATTGCACCATAGGTACATGTTGCACCATAGGCTCCAGGTGCTCCACTGGCACCGCAAGCTATAGACACCTTGACACAAGATTTCAAGACCTTCTAAGCCGATATGATAGCTATGAGTGGTTGGATTAATCAGGTTGTGAGCATGATGCAATAGTTCATGATGATGATGGCACAGAGGCCTAGTATAGATAGTACTAGTCAGGTACCTCAAATAGGTCCAAGTAGTTCAGCAATTAAAGGTGTTGATGGCACAAGAGGGCCTGATGGGGAAAATGGTACAAGTGGGAAAGGTGATATAGATGGTGTCCCTAGTTGAGAGTTGATCCTCATTTGATATATCGATGTACCATAATTATTTTGATCATGTTTTACCTCTTTGATATGATGTATCTTTGATTATACATGTTGAGATTTGATTTCAAGTGTTATGATGACTTGATCACTCTTGATTTCCATGATGATATATGAGACTTTCTTTTATGTTATGATTTTTCTATATGATGTTTATGATGCACTTGTCTTTATATGCTATGGATGCAATGCCTTATATATGACATAGTTAGATGGATGAAAATGTATGCAATTTTATTTCTAAAAGCTCTTAATTTACCATGTATGCAATTCTAAATGGTAAATGCAATGCAATCATAAATTCAATAGACTTAAATGAATGCATGCTATTTTTAGTATTTTGATAATGCAATATATATATATATATATATATATATAAGATGCATCTATATGAATGATGAAATGCTTATAATGATTTTGGATAAATGAATAATATGTAATGAATTATAACTTTTTAATAATATTTAACAATTTATGAATGCAATGGTAAATGCACAAGAAAGTCTTTATATAATTTATTTGAACAAAGAATTGATGATTTAAATCCCCTTTTGATGATCTTTCTACCCCTTTAACTTAGGAAAATCCTTTTATGCAATTTAATATAAAATGCAAATGGATATACTTTCATCATTGACCCTTTTTGAACTAGGAGCATGTACAATCATCTCTGGTTGGATAACCACACCATTATTATATGAATACTACTTTCATTGGACTTCAATCAATGGAAACTAGTATAAGCACCACTAGTTGAAAAATCCAACTATGAGAGTCTGTATACCGATTTCATCAGATTCAATGTTGCATTTGGATGTTGGTATTAAGATATGGTAGATCTAAATATCCAAGGTATCTATTTATGTAAACAAACAAAAATTGACTATCCTCAATATGAAAATATCCTTGATGATTCTTTGATGATCATGAATTTAGACTAGTTTACATATCTTTGTGAATCAACATCCAAATAGTCACACAAAAAGAAATAAAAGATGCAATGCTTTCATCATTGCTGAAATATCATCAATTGGCTAAAAAGATATGACTCAATAAATCAAAAACTCATCAAAACTAATAAGTTCTTGTATTGTTTGTCATTTTTCCAATAGAATTCCATCCATTCTGATCTTATGATTGTTTTTTGCAAATTTTTAATCCTGATAATAATGTCTCAAAAGGTCTAGGATCAAGTGTTGAGATCGAATGTTTCTTTGAACAATGATGTATATCAAAGGTTCAAATTCTATCTGTCAAGTTTTGATTCACAAATTGTGACTCAAAGTTTTCTTATAAATCTATCAGTTTTGAAACGAATGCCCCCAAGTGCAAATGAACAAAGAATAACTTGGGAAAAATGAAAAACGATGATGAACAAGGCTTGACAAAATCATAGTCAAAGACTTTATTAGGACTATGCACAAATGATAGATGCAATGAAGCTGTACAAATGAGATGATGCAATGCAGTATGTACAAATGAAACTAGGCAAAACCTAAGGGTTAAAAAGGCACATGTTTACCAAGTTTTCACCCTCCTAAATTTATTGCTCTTTTCTCTTTTTTTTTTTTTTTTTTTTTTTTTTTACTACCAAGGTGCCTATTGCTAGGTTTTCACCAAGGTACTTTTATTTTTTTTCATTTTTTTGATTTATTACCAAGGTACATGTTTACTAGGTTTTCACCAAGATAAAAAATAATAATTCAGGATCCATATTTGAATTTTTTTGCTTTCTTCGTGCTCAATTTTCCACTTTTTCACCCTTTTCAAAACTTTTCCCATGGATCTTTTTCTCAATATTTTTGGATTATTTCAGGATCTCTTTTTAACTGAACAAATAATGATGCTTTCTCTCATCTGATACTCTTTCAACTGATACTCTTTCAACCTATACACTTTCATCTAATCATGTGTAAACCTCTTCAAATGAATGTTATTGATGGGGTCTTGTAACTCTTCTCCTTCACAATCAGCTAGTTTATATGTCCCCATACCAAAAGAACAAGTAATGATAAATGGGCCTAACCAGTTTGCTTCCAATTTTCCTTTCTTTTCCCTCTCCATTTTATTCTTAGGATTCTCTCGCAACACTAAGTCCCCAACTTGAAATTTTCTAGGTATGATCCTCTTATTGTAGTTTCTTGACATTCTATTTTGGTACACTTTAAGGTGTTCATATGCTTGGGTTTGATGTTCTTCTGGAAACTCCTACTATTCAAGTATAGAAACCCTATAGTATTCATCTATTATCAAACCTTGTAGAGAAATTCTTAAAGATGGGATCTCAACCTCTAAAGGAAAAATTGTTTCGGCCCTGTTAGACCCATTAAAAAAAATTTCATGGTTCCAGGCCTTCTTTCCATGTCTCTACAATTTTTCCTAGTCTCTGGGTAAATCCCTAAGTCATTTTTGTGAAAAATATTGGCTAAAATCCTAAACCCTCAATGGATTTTTCTAATTTGGCATTACCTTTTCTAAGTCACTTAAGTTTTATAAGCCCATATGTTTTAATTAACATTGTCGAGTATGGCCAATTTATCACTTAAGTCTTTAGGCTTCATGTGTTTTATTTCCTAAGTCGAGTGGGATGCATTTTAATATTTCCCTAAGTCCTAGGTCTCTCTCCCTACATTTTTTACCTTTAACATCTCCCGTATAGGTCCCTTTTCATCTAACAGTTGTCACTTTGCCTTAGTCGCAGAGCTGCAATTCCTTAATGTTCAAGGCATCGCCCCTATGTGACATTTTTCCCTTTCTGATAGGGTAGGTCCTATGTTTTAAAGTTAGTAGAAGGTTAAAGTGGTGATCAGTCCTGATAAATCCAATGACTAACACTTTTCCTTGATTGTGAGGATGAAGATCTTTGTTCATCAAGGTATCACAATAGACAACCACATGGAAGGTGACCAAAACTTAAGATAAGGTGAAGTTTGATCAAGTCTGATGAAGATCTAAAATGGGAATTTTGACTCATTCATAAGTTGTGCAAGATCTAACATTTGAGCCATTACACCTGCGTGACATGTGGAAGGTGCTGGTCTAGTTTATGAGCCTTTAAGTGGGGTTAACAAGAAGATAAGTTAGTTTTGATCCTTTGGTCAGCGCTTTTCCTCAAAGATAAGATGATCGTCAGATAGTCTTTAAGGGAATGTACCATGGTGACATGTGGTGGTTTGTGGGACTTGGACAGAGATCAAGCAAATTTAACAAGTGATAAAGTTAGATTTGATCATGTAGTCAGTGCTTTTCCTTAAACTCAAGATGCGGTGATGATATCATTCAAGGCATTACGCCATCTCGATGCGTGGTAGTTGTCAGATTTGGGGCATGTTTCAAAGTCAATTAACTAATGGTTAAGTCTTAGAAGATCTTATGACTGGCATGAAGCCTCAAAATAAAGATGTGTCTTATCTAACCTTTGAGGTATTGCACCTAATGGAAATATGGAAAGTTGTGGGCCAGGTTTGAAGCTTAAGAAAAGTTAATGGGTACACAACTTAAGTTTCATCCAACAGTCAGCGCAAAGACTTAAAATAGAGATGCGAAGTGATGACATTAAGTTTTTCCATTATTATACTTAAAAGGAAAAACATGATAAACGTCATTGGTATAAGCATAACCGGTGGAAAACAAGCATACCCGATAGGAAAAAAATGTCTAATGTAAAAATGCTAATTATAGACGTGCCCGACGAACAATAAAAAGAGTAAGACCAATGACAAGCATAGCTGACGATACAATTTTTAGAACATCGCCGACAGAGAAGAAAAGGCATACCCGATGAACAGTTCAAGTAAGGAACACTAATGGAGAAGAAAATTGACAGATTGACAGAGCAGCCTAACCATCAGAACCGACAGTCAGTTGCAGAACCCGCAAAAAGTAGATCTGACTTTACATGTCAGATAAAGAAATATAATTCTATTTATATATTTTTCACTTGTTTTAAATCTTTACTTGAAGGAAAAGCAAGAAGATTGTAAATGTTTTAAAGAATCCTAATGGATCTAAAACATATCTAACTAAAGATCAAGGTTAAGTTGTAAACCTTGGATTTAAAGTTAATTTGAAAAGTGTGAATCAAGAATAGAGATAGAAAATAGTATAAATAGATGTTCCATCATTTGTAATTCATATGACTTGTAATCATTTGATAAATGATAGTATCCATGGAGAGCATCTAAGATGAAGAAGAGAATTCATGCAAAGTTTAGAAATAGATCAAATTGGTTATCAAGAACACAGGAAGGCTACCGACGAGCAGAGATAAGGTATTACTCAATCACTCAAGGTGATTACATACATACATTGTAAGCTATACAGGATTTGTTATTATCAATCAGTGATTGCATTCACTATCAGATCAAACATCTATATTATAGTTGCATTATAACAAGTGCATCACAACAAAAATCCTTTGTAGAAGGTGGACTTAACAGTTCTTTGATAAATCTCTTAATAGAGTGCACACCTAATGATGTTGTAAAAGCTTCAAATGAAGTAGATCCTAACAGGTCTCCACTCCAATACTCCTAACATGGTAGATCATCAAAAGTGATCAATTGTAAGCCATTACCGGCTCCCTTCTTATCTACAGATAGTGAATTTTTGTTGGTATACATCCCCACCATAGTTCTTACTTCCTAAAAGGAGTTTTCTATGATATCATATCATGTGTTATGTTTTATTTACTTTCATGTTTGTTTCTTGAATGTTTATACATGTAAAGAACTTATATTATGATTACACATACATAAGAAAAGATGATCAGATAGATAGGAATATACAAATCTGATGACACAAAGGTTAATGGGCCAATCAAATAAAAAGTTTTAGAGGTATTGATTAACCCCTCCCCTCTCAGTACATCATTCTAATAATTTCAAAAATTGGTATCAGAGCTAAGTCTCTTTCTTGAAAAGATTAAAGACTTAAGAGAAAAGATTCACACAATGGAAAAGTATAGATTGGACAAGACTATTGAGAATGAGCAGTTGCAAATTCAAATTTACTATGAGTAGTATAAAGAGGTGAGAGTAAGCAAGAGAAAGTTTCTTGATGAAAGAAGGATCTTGGAAAATAGGCTTAATGAAAAAGATTATAAAGAAGAGGAGATCCCAGATTACTTCAATTATGTTCAATCATCAATGAGAAAAGCTTCAGACACATCAGTAGAAGAGATCAAAAGTCTACAAGAAGTCAATCTACATCTGACAGAGAAAATCAAGATGCTCCAAATTGGTCAAGAGACTCAGATGGTAAAAATGATTGATGTCATTAATGTTTCAAGAAAAGCTAAATTAGAGAGAACATTGGTTATTGATGATAGGAGGAAAATAAAAAAGAAGCTACAAGAAAAATAATCAGAGATTCAAAGACTTACTGATCATCACCATGAGATTACCAACCAGATAATTCTTATGAGTCAAGAAGAAAACAAATTAAATACTGAACTCATTGAAATAATATAGATCATTGGTGAGCTAAGGGAAGAAAATGAGAAACTAAAGCATGAAGTTAGAATTCAGAATTAGCACAATGAATTGATCAAGAAAGCTAAAGATAAAAATAAAAGAATGGATGATTTCCTTGACGGTCAAAGAAGAGTCAACAACTACACATGAATAGGGTACACTGACAATGTAGAGTCATCTAATCAATTAGATCAAAAGAATGTATATGAAACTCCAAGAGCTGAAAAGCTATCATGCAATCACTGTGGAAAACTAGGCCACACCTCAAACATTTGTAGAAACAAAATAAAATGTATTCCTCAATCACAATCTACTTTCATTGGTAATTGTTATAAATGTCACAAGCAAGGACACAAGGCATATGAATGAAGATCCAAGGTGAAAAATCCAAAGAAGGAAACCTATATGCACAAGTACTGTCCTACCTGCACAATGAATGGACATACATATCAAGAATGCTAGAAAAAGAATAAGAAAGCATGGACACCAAAAGAGCCTAATAATGGCTACAAACCAACAAGAATAGGTAACTCATATGTTTGGGATTATAACACATGGGTAAATTGCATAGCATGTTGAAGGTATGGTCATATATCTGCCAACTATATGAGAAAATGGACTAGAAAACTAAGAGGATGGTTCAATCCAGGAATGACATGTTTACATTGTCATAAGGTTGGACATGTGATAAGAGATTGCAAAGGTCGACTGACATAAACAAGTACTTATCCCAATGGAAATACCATTGATGACATCAAGAGGATGAGAAACAAGATGTGGGTAAAAGCCACAAATACTGAAGGTGCTGGAACAAGCATTGCAAATGATGACACCCCATCCAATGGATCTCGTGGCATCACTACATTCAACTAAATTGCATAAGTATGGAACTGCATTATGAAAAGTTATATTATGAATCAGTTCCATTACATATTGATCATATAGACAAATCAACATTATTGAAGATGGTCCTATATTGTCACTTGTAATTGTTATTGAAAAACAACCATTGGTTATTGGGTACAAATTTGCATCAGTGAACACACACAAAAAAGTTAACACTACTTACCGAAATATATCGGTCATTACACAAAATCCAAGTCGCTAAGTGTAAACCAAAGGATAGTGGTGTTCCTTGAGCTGATGAAAGTTGTCTTCGCCACTTTACTAACAATCATCGGTGAAGTCACCAAAGCAGCTAGCAACACCAACACTTTGTGCCTACACTGAAGATGTTATTTATGCTTCAATTGATGAACTTAGTCTTTGTAAACCAATGAGTTGGTGAGCATTAATGACAACCTAAGGCACAAAAGTTATCAAAGTCTGATGACTAAACTCATTTCACACCCGCGATTTACGAGCAACCAAGAGAGCCAAGTAGAGAGATTGAAGAGAAAAATTAAAGTGCAACCTCAACAAGATTCCTACTCAACTCAAAGGATTCATGAGCAATCACAAGATTTAGTAAGTACCTGCATTCACCGACCACACTATTTAATTTATGAAAAACCCTAAATTTTTGAAACACGATGGCATCTACTTCAAGATTTGAAAAGTTGAAAGAAGATAAGAAGAAAATGATCAAGCTTATCAATAGAGGCACTTGCGTTGAACCAAAACACAAGCTACACCCAGAAATTACATCACAATTTGATGATTCTAGAGCATTCTTTAGAATCCCACCTTGGGTTTTACTTGTAGAGGATGTAACATCATATATACACTACAAGATCTCAGAATTGGGAGATCTAGACATAGATAATGCCTACAGGGCACTGTATGATGAAGCTGACAACCTGAAAGAAGAGCACAAGCATCTTGAAGTGAAAGGACTCATGAATGCATTACACTTTCCCAGAGTTTTCAAACTAGAATGGATAAAGATAGTTCTCAGCAGAATGCATAATCAAACTTTATGGCTTAATAAGCCAAAATGAATAACAAAGGATGTTATTCATGCAGTTATTGGGTATCCTACAACCGAAAAACCACAAGCTCACAAGCACCCATCCCTGAAGGAAGTAGAAAATCTAACTGGTGTAAAATCAGACAAAAGAGCTCTCAAGGTCAACACTATCACTAACAAAGAACTCATGTTTGGTGTATGTGTGGTAGGATACAAAATATTTTAGGCAAGCATAATGAATAGCATAGCAAGCATTGCTATGAGCACAACTTACAAAATCATCAAACAAGGAAAGAAGATGGATCTTGCATAGATTCTGTTGAATCAACTTGAGGAGAATATGAACACCATAAGATCTTCAAGAAAAAACACTTGTAATTTTGGTTCCCTCATTATGTGCATATTAGTTTACTTTGAAGAATACTTTCCTTCTATAGGCAAAGTAGTATGGGATACAAGAATACCTGTAACCATACAAATATGTGAGCATATAGAGTCACTAGGAATAGATTTTGATGATATAATCAATGAGTATTTCAAAAGCTTTAAGGAAATGTCGCAAGCTAGAACAAGGATACTTGAAATTTTGACAGAAGAACACAAAGAGGACATATGTTTTATGGTAGATACTGATTTTACTTGTATCTAAGCAATAGTACCTATGCAGTCTTGGCTTTCACATTTAGAATATGAGATCAAATCATGACAAGCCAATGAGTGCATCAAGGCACTATTGAATGAACCAATTGACAACAAGCAAGCAAGATTTGGCACCTATGAGGAAGCCAAACAAAAGATCAGAACAAATCTTGTTGTCAAGAAGATTGTAAACAAGAAGGTCAAGATGGTAAAAAACTTAACAAAGAAGTTTGTAGTTACTAAAGAAGGTGAAGAGGAAATAGAAGGTAAGGCGGAAAAAACCAAAGGATAGTCACCTTGACGAAGGGTGCTCCCCTTAATGCCACAAACACATAACAGAAATAGAGAAGCAACAAAAATTTGCAAGAATAGAAAATGGGCTTCTTATTATCTCCACAAATGTGGAATTACAAACTTTCAGAATTACAATATGCAAAGCCACATGGGCATTCCCCTTACAATATTCTGTAGGACAAAGCCTCGAATTATTACCCAGATCTACCCAGAACTACCTTAGACAACACTACGGGCCTTCTTTATATAGGCAATTTCCACCACCCGAGAAGGTTCCAGAAATCTAGCCATTAAGGCCAACTACCCTTAGCATTTAATTATTTTTTCCTTTTATTACAAAAGGGTCGGCTTTAAATATTTACAAAACATGAGATTAGGTATCCCAACTTCCGGAAGCCATAACTTTTGAACCGTAGCTCCGTTTGGCTATTATAACCACTTTCCGGAAAGGGGAGATCGAAATCTACAGTGCCTAACTCACAAAGCACCAGTCAACTAAGGGTTCAACCTTGATTCGGAGCCTCTAAGGTCCTGAAAATTGAGCTCAAAGATTTTGCACCCAAAAATCTCAACAGTAAATCCTTAATAACTTCACGAATACAGATGATCTGATAATGAAATTCAACTGGCATTCTTATATGACTAAGATGAACCTTCACCTAGAAAATTAGAACATTCTGAGTTCAAACGACCAACTTACTAAAAATAGTAAGTTTCCAAAAATAGTAGCTTTGTACAA
>MU227424.1:966381-1030126 GCA_018584345.1 Thuja plicata
GATAATGATGTAAAGAAATCTTCTAAGGTTGCAGAGACAGAGAAAGGAAAGAAGACAACTACAGTCAAAAAGGATGAGAAACTTTCTTGCACACATTGTGACAAGAAGGGTCATGATGAAGAACATTGTTGGCAGTTGCATCCTGAACTGAAGCCTAAGTGGGCTCAGAGATGAAATTAGAAACAGAAAGGAAAGGAGAAAGCCACAAATGTTGTTATGGATCTTGGTTCAGATTCAGATGATGAGACTAAGATAACAGCTATGGGTTTGAAAGGTAAAGCTCCTATTTCTAGTGTTTCTGTTGCTAGTTGTGCTTCTACTTCTACAGTAAATGATTTCTCTAAAGATAAGAAAAGGAATGAGTTGTTTCATTTAAGGATTGTTTCTAAGAACACTAAAATTGATGCACTCATAGATAGTGGTTCTCAAGTGAACTTGATTTCTAAAAATATTGTAAGGAACTTGGGATTGAAAACTACATTACATAAGAAACCTATCCACTGGGCTGGATTTGTGAAAATGATAAGTTGCAAGTAACAAGACAGTGCACCTTAAGATTCATAATCACTAGTAAGTTTGTGGATGAAGTATAGTTTGATGTGGTTCCACTGGATATATGTGGGATAGTGCTTGGTAGCCCTTATCTTTATGACAGAAAATCAATTTTCTATAGGGAGAAGAATCATTATCACTTGTTTAAAGATGGCATTCAGTATATTGTACATTCTCATAGAATTAAGACTGATTGTTCTTTTGCAAACACAGGGCAGTTAAAAAGGGTAATTAATGCAAATAAAGAGTTAACTCTTATGTCTGTCAGTACAGCTAGTTCTACACTTGAACTTGGAATAGCTAACCAGGGTCAGATGTTGCAGGATGCACCCACAGTACAACATGAGGGAATGATGATTGAAAGCATTGATGGTTCCTTGGGTAAAATTGTTCCTATTGTAAAGGATCGATATGTTGTTGATTTATTCTCTTTCATTTCTGCATTATTGTTTAGCTTGATGCTAGTCAATGTTTGTTGGTTAGTGGCTATGACAGTTGATGTAGATGCTTATGGAAGTGATAGAATAATATTTTTGTTCAACAATATTTCTGCAGTCTTCATTGTTCTTTTGAGCCAGGTTTTCAAATGTACAAATGATATAGGACAAGTGGGGAGGCCAAGTCCTCACTTACTGTCAGAGTAAATGTCACTTTTGGAGGTCCAAAAGGTCTTCAGTGGGGAGGCCTGATCCAGTGGATATTTTTAGTGAAAATTGAAGTGTCTCATTTCTCTCCAAAATCTGCACCATCAGAAAGATCTTGGTGCCCTGATTCCAATGCAACTTGAACGGAGTGAAATGGAGTCCGTATGCTCAAGTTATGGCCGGTCAAAGTTTGGTCAAACTAGATATAGAGGTTGTCAAAAATTTGAAAATTTAACCTTTACAAAATTGGTCAAGGTCAGCATCATTGCGAAGGTCTTGTCGAGATGATTCCAACGATATGCTATTTGTCAAAATTGGAGTTCGGATGTAAAAGTTATGATTGGTCAAGGTTGGATTGACCAAGTTGACTAGGATTGAGTGATGATGTCACCATGCTGATGATGTGGCAGCCTCCATCAATAATCATTTGACACATGGCATAATTCTCATCCAATTGAAAAAGGACACATGGCATCTAAAAGGCAAATCTGAGTGTGCCACGTGGCACCATGACAGCAAGGCATTCACGTGGGTTTCTAACCAAAATTCATTGTGGAAGGGATTCGAACCAACCACCTCCCTCCCATCAAACTCTACCCATGCCTCTAGACCATACATTGTTTTTTCTATATATAGCGGCAAGGTTTGTTAAAACTAATAACAAACAAAATGGTGGATGAGAAGGTGGCCGGCGCGGGCCGGCGGGGGTGGAACCCCCAACCATTCAAAAAGTAACTTGGCCGTTGCGCTATTTATGCGCTCATGAGTATGTTTCATGCTGTTAATAGATATTGCTTAGACAAACCTGCCTAACCATATAAATTAGGGATATTTGTTAGGGGGAGGTTAATTTTTAATAACCTCATTTTGTATAGGGCAGATCCTAACAAAAGATAAGGGGTTAAAAATGAAAATAAAATTTGTTAAAGGCCTATTATTATATTTTTTGGTTATGGCCTAATTTTGGCTAATTTTGTATTTAAAAAGGGGGATTATTTTCCCTTAGGGGGACAATTATCCTTGGAAAAGTTGGAATTAGACTTTGGGGAAGTATTTCAAAGAAATAGGGAGATTTTTCTAGGAGATTTTAGGAGCCATTTTTGTACTTCAGAGAATTGTTATGCTACCGAAGTGCTTGAAGGAATGGTCTTGGTGCATTGTATTTGATTTTTTGGAGATTAATCGGATCAGTTGTACTCTATTGGAGCCGACCCGGAGATGTAGTCACGTTTGTGGTGAACTCCATAATCAAACTCTATTTGCACCTTCTTATCTTCTTCTCTCTCAATTCGGTTTCTCACCTTAAGTTTTGATGCATAATTTCATTTATGATAAATGAATTAAGTCTTCCGCTAAGTTGGTTTTTTTTATTTAAGCATTCAATTTTGCAAATAGTCTAGATCCGTTTACAAATCAAAGACCCAGTCATGCAGAAAGGTACAAGAAATTTTCTTTCTATGACATACTTGGTTATCCTAATGAAGTTCCAAGTGTTATTAGAGATAAACTTCCCAAATTTGCAGGGAATAATGTAATCACATGTGAAGAACACTTAAAAAAATTTACTGACATGATGGATGATTATGAAATTATGCATGAGGATTTATTAATGAAACTTTTTGTTCAGTCCTTAGTAGAGGATTGTAGGGATTGGTTCAAAGGGTCTATAATTCTGTAGGGCCAATGGATGAATTAATTTATTGCTTTAAGGAGCAATATGGTTATAATACCAATGAAGGATTCATGTTAAATGAATTCAACAATATTAAAAATAATCCCAATGAAGATGTTGTAGAGTTCAACATAAGGTTTCAAAGAGCTATACACAAATGTTTCCAAGTTATTTAACTTGATGAAAAGCTTTGTTTAGCTACTTATCTTAATGCATTTAATTCTAATATGGGATACCTACTAAGAGACAAGAATCCAAGGACTATAAGAGAAGCTTATAAAATATCTATCAATACAGAAACTAATAAGAGGGTGTCTGGGAAGTTCGGTAGAAGAGATGATTGGAAGCCTGCTAGAAAGGAATTAGACAGATCTTCAAATGCTAAACCTAAAGAGGAGGTCAATATGAAGCAGCTCCTAAGCTCTATAAAAGACCTAAATCTAGGAGAGAGAAAGAAGCCTAGAGCTCCAAAAAATAATAGGTCATCCTATAATAATTTTAATCAGTAGCCTAGGATGTAGAACTACCCATACACTACCCAATGGAAGGATGGGAAGCCCATTCTCCCACAAAAGAGAGACAAGCCTGACAACAAGACTCCTAATCGTCTTTGGAGAAATTCATCTAACATGTGTAATGAATATTATTGGTGTGAATTTTGTCAATCTCCACACAATCCTGACAATTGTGATGTTTCTTTAAAGATGTATCCAAATCAGACGCAATAGGAAAGAGAAGAAGAAGAAGAAGAACTATATGATGATGTTGGAAATGCAATGATTTATTCATATTTAAAAAGTGAAGAGGAATCTAATGATCAGGCTGAAGATCAGGGTATGATTTCATCTCATGAAGAGGAAGTAGATATTGATAATATAAGGTGAAATGTTGCAAGGGGAAAAGAGCCATTTTTAGTAAGAAGACCTTAAAATGAGGAAATTGCACAGATCAGAGCAGATATGTTTACTCAAGTATAGAGTAACTATAATCTAAGAAATAGGACATTTGGTAATGCTGATGGAAGACCATATGATATGTTTATCAAAGAGACAAAAGAAATCCCTAATCATACATTTGAGAAAGGAAAAATTGCTTAGGGTGTAAAAAGGATAAAGGTAAGAACATAAGATAAACCAAATAATCCCAATTTTGTCCATAATATCAAAGCAAGGACACCAAGGATAGGTGCTTCTTCTACTCAAAAATATTCTAAAGAATTTGAGCCAATCTTGGCTACTCAAAATGAGGATAGAAGTATTGTCACTATAAAACAAGATATCTTTGATATCAAAGTTACTCCTGTTGACATGGGACAATTGCTCTCACATATCACAGTCAAAGTTCCATTTTTAGAAATGATGAGAATTCATGAGGATAAGGAGACAAATTTGACATGGATGAATATTATTTCTTCCACTAGAGCCCTGAATTCAAAAATGGGTGAGAAGAAAGGGAAAAGTAAGGAAACATATGATAGCAAGGGAAAAGAATCATATGAGATTATTTCAAAAATCCCTCAGATTTTCTTAAACACAAATCATGTCACTACTCCTTTGTGAGATGTGGACCCTTTTTTTATTAACAGTGGTTATTAATGGTAAGATGCTCAAGAATTGCATGACTGATTCAGGAGCATCTAATATAGTCATGCCTGCAGAAATAATGAAATCAATGGGATGGCAGGTAGATACTCCTCATGGGAGATGTCAAGAAATGGATTCAAGGGAAGTGTTTGGCATAGGTACTATTAAGGCTTTACCTTATACACTTCTTGCATTTCCATAAAAGGTACTAAAAATGAGTGTCCTAGTGGTTGATATTCCTCCCCAATATGGGAAGTTACTATCTAGAAAATGGAGTGCATAAATAGGAGGAAGTATCCAGTGTGACCTGTCCTTTGAAAGATTTGACATAGCTGGTATAAATGTCAAGGTATCCAGAGAAATAACCACTCCACATATAATTGAGGAGAGTGAAGATGAAGCAATGAATTGTTTCTTGGATACTGATATTGGATCCTTCCTAGTGCAAGACAGTAAAATTTGGAGTGATGTCCAACACATTTTTTTAACAAAGGATAAAGACAATCTTGCAGATAAGAGTGACTTATGGACATTGTATTTTGATTGTGCAAGCTCAAAGGAAGGAGCTCATGCATGAGTGTTACTAAAAGCTCCCATTGGTAAGACATACAAGTTCTCATTTTCTCTTTTGCTCACCTGCACTAATAACATTGCATAATATGAGGATTTACTAATAGGATTGAGGTTAGCCTCAAGAAAAAAGATTAGATCTATCAGAGTCATTGGAGACTCTGATTTTAGTCTCTCAAACAAGATCCATGTATGCTTCAAAGAATCAAAGGCTAAAACAATATAGGAATGTTGTTTGGGATGAAATCGAAAAAATTTATGCATTTGGCATTCATTGGATGGAAAGGAGTTAGAAAAAGATGGAAGACCTACTGGCTAATATTTATTTTAAGCCTGAAGACATTACATTTGCAAGGATCTCTGAAATAGAGATTCAATCTAGACCATTTGTTCTAAACAATGCTGAAAATTGGTAAGTATTTGATGGTGACATGGATATTTTAAGATTCCTATCTTGTGAATCAAACTTTGGGAACAAAGAGATGGAATTTAGTGGTTTATGGAGACCTTAGATGGAAAAGACAATGTTCTTGGCAGGGAGGTTCTCCAACTAAAATAAAATAAGGTTCCCAAAGGTCTAGTTATACCTGAGAGAGCCTTTAATTACAAGGAAAATCCTTTCTCTACAAGCACTCAGGAAAAACCTGATGATTTGTAGGAGGTAAACTTGGGGACAGATCAAACTCCTAAAAAGGTGTATATTTGAAAGAAGATGTTCCCTAAGCTTAGAGATTCATTGGTGGATCTTCTTAGAAAATATAGACATGTTTTTGCATGGTCTTATGATGACTTGAAATCATAGGGAGAAGATCTATTCCAACATGGTATTTTATTAAAATAGTGCTCTAAGCCTTTCAGACAGAATTTGAGACCCGTCAATCCTACTCTAGTACCCAAGATGCAAGAAGAACTAAAAAAGATGAGGGATGCTTGAATCATAAATCCTATAAGGAATTCAACATGGGTATCCAACTTGGTGTTGGAGATTTACTTCTGGCAGCTAGTTGATTGTATGTTTTTCATTGATGACAACATATAATATACAACATTGTTATGTATGTACTTATTTGAATGATAATATTAAGCCTTGTGCAGTTATATTCATGTTGTAGATAGGTTGTTTATGTTTTGTTCATACACGCAGACTCAGTTATGAAGTTTCAGTTGTGTTGTGTAATTCTGTTACCGACGGTTATAGTTTCTGGAGCTTGTTTGTACATAGCTAACATATTACATTGGTTCTTGAGTTGCACCTAACTTTGAGATATGTGTGTGTATATTCAAGTTTAATTATGAGTTGAAGATAGTTATCTGAAGGTGCCAAATGTGTTTCAACAAGATTGTAATGTTAGAGTTAATTTGGTGAGGCTACCTTTGTGAAGCGTCGCGTCTATTTAGTTTATATTACATGGTTGTAATTATTCTTGTGTGATTAGTTAAGCTAAAAAGGATGATATGAAAAGTTTCCTAATAGGTCTGATGATCTCATACTTTGAGGAAGATACTTATAGTAGTTCATTTGTGAAACGCTAAGTGTGAATGATAATAAAAGAGACAGAAAAAGTATAGAGTAGAAAATCAGTTGTGTTTCATTCATCAAGGATCTATGTGAAGAAGTAGTGGAAGATTAAAATAAATTGTAACTAATCAAGATAGAAGGTCTACTCTATAGTTCATCATCAGATATAGTGCATATGTGTTCTATAGAAGGTTGTAGCCTTCACCATTGAAGCAATGAGCTTTTGGACAGTGAGTCCTCACCCTTAACAAGGTTATTTTTAAAAGACTCTTAACATGGTCAGACCCTTAACCAGGTCACTATACTTATTGCATTGTAAAGAAGAACTCCTAACAGGGTTGAAAGATCTTCTAATAGGGATTATTATAAACAAGTATTGTTCATTGTGGGTGTTAATTCCCACCAGGGTTTTTACCATTTGGTTTCCCCGTAATGAAATTGTGGTGTTGTCTATTGCGTTATCTGAATGTGCATTTACTTTATTGTATTCTGGAATTAATAAGAGAAAAGAATTTAATTAGCTGATAATTGATTCACCCCCCCTCTCAGTTATCCTTTGGGACTATTCTAACACTTTGTACTAGTTAGGAAGAAAAATGGAGACATCAGACTATGTGTGGATTTTAGAAACTTAAATGTTAATTCTTTGAAGGACAATTATGGATTGCCCAACTTGGAAGCTATGTTGAAAAGAGTCACTGGGTCTGATTTGATGTCCATGTTGGATGATTTTTCAAGGTATAATCAGGTTAAGGTCAAGGAATCTGAATAATTTAAGATTGCATTCACTATACCCTAGAGAACCTATGTGTATGTAAAAATGCCTTTGGGTTTGACAAATGCTGGAGCTACTTTTTAGAGAGCCATTGATGTGGCGTTTGCAGATTCCATAAACAAGTTTTTGTCAATCTATCAAGATTATCTTACTACTTAATCTAAAAAGGAAGATCAACATTGTGATCATCTTGAAAAGATATTTGTAAGAGAAATAGAATATGGGGTTTCCTTTAACCAAAAGAAGTGTGTATTTGGGGTGACAGAGGGAAAGCTTTTAGGACACATTTTCTCCAATGATGGAGTTATAATTGAACCTAAAAGGGTAATTCAAATTGATAAAGTCCCTCAGCCCAAGAATGTCAAGGGAATTTAGTCCTTCTTTAGAAAATTAAACTTCTTAATAAGGTTTGTTACAAACTTTTCAAAGACTAGTTTGCCAATCTCAAAGATGATGAAGAATGGAGCCAAGGTGGAATGGACTCAAGAAACATGTAAATCTTTTTCAAATATTAAGAAAGCTATTAAAGATGCTCCTGTTTTGAGAACTCCTAATTATAGAAAGCCGCTTCAAATTTTCTCTTTTTCTTCATATAATACTGTTGCTGTAGTATTATTGTAGAAGAACTCAGAGGGATATGAACAACCTATTTCTTTTTTAAATAATTATTTATAAGCAGCAAAGCTAAAATATGATATCACAGAGAAAAAAGCCTATGCTTTGGTCAAGGTTGTTAAAGCATTTAGATATTATTTGGTAGGAGCAACCATAATTTCTTATGTTCCAAGTGATACTATAAAGGATATCTTAGTCTAGAAAGAGGTCTCGGGGAGGAGATGTAGATGGATCAACAAGATCCAAGAGTTTAATATTGACATTCATATCACTAAATTGGTAAGAGGTATGGTACTTGCTAAACTCATGGATCAAATCAATTTAGATGCAAATCATATTGATATTCTAGAAGAGGAACAAAGACCTTATATTTATGATATGGATTGTTCTGATTGGTACACGGACATCATTGGATACTTGCAGAACATAGTGCTCCCCCTTGACATGGATGAAAAAAAGGAGAACAATCAAGTTGCATGTTGTGAAGTATGCAATAATTCAAGGACAACTATGGTGGAGGAGCAATGAATAAGTATTGCTCAAGTGTATAGATCATAATAGATCTGAGAATCTCTTAAAACAACTGCATCATGGTGCATGTGGTGGCCATTACATGGCTAAGACTATTTCCCATAAGATTATTAGATTTTCTTTTTTTGTGGCCAACAATATTCAAGGATGCCCATCATTATGTTAGAAAATGTAATGCTTGTCAGAGATTTTTAGGCAAGCTAAAGTTTGGTGGGAATCTTCCCTTGAAGCATGTTACAAATAAGGCACCTTTTTCAGAAATGGGAGATGGATTTCATTAGTGAAATCCTTAATAATTCTAGTGGAGGTCATTCATAGATCTTTGTGGCAACTGAATACTTTACAAAGTGGGTGGAAGCAATTCCCACTAAAAGAGCCACAAGAAGGGTTGTGACTAATTTTATGTTGCAGAATGTCTTGACTAGATTTGGTTGTCTGAAGAACATTTTTGTAGATAATGATATGTGCTTCAGATCAGACGAGTTCACTCACTTCTGTAAACAATATGGGATCCAAGTCTCTTACTCTTCCCCATATCACCCCCAAGGAAATCATCAAGTTGAAACTAGTAACAAGAGCCTAATAAATATTATCAAAAGAGTACTCGATACAAAAAAGAAAGCCTGGGATTCAAAATTGTAGCTTTCTCTATGGGAAAATATAGTAACAATGAAAAAGGCTATTGGATGTGCACCTTTTGACTTAGTCTATGGTATTCATGCCAAATTACCTCAAAATAAATTAATGCAAATGTATAAATTCATCCAAACATATGATGACGAGATAGATGATGATATGAGAATCAGATTGGAGGATTTGATACAACTTGATGAGTCAAGAAGGGAAGCACATGACAAGAATGTCAAACTATAATTACAATGCAAGGATCTATTTGACAAGAGAACCACTGCTAGGAATTTTGAAGCTGATGATATAGTTTTAATGTGGAATGCCAGATTGGAAGATAGAGGAAAACATGCTAAATTTTATCCTATCTAGCTAGGCCCATACATAATTGATAGCAGGTGGGGTTTCGATTCAAACATTTTAAAGGACTTAACTGGAAATCTTCTAGAATTTCCAGTTCATGGATAATTCTTGAAGTTCTACTTTTCTTGAAATATGAAAAATCCATTTACAAGTAAGTTTGTATATATTCTTTTTGTGCTTTATGTTTTAGGTTAGGTTTAATGTTTTCTAGGTGGTCTTCTTATCCCATCTATCCTAAATCCTTGTCATGCCTACAAGATGCATGCATCTCAAGACAGAGCCACGGTTAGACCCATTAAAAAAAATTCATGGTTTGAGGCCTTCTTTCCATGTCTCTGCAATTGTTCCTGGTCTCTGTCTAAATCTCTAAGTCATTTTTGTGTAAAATCTTGGCTAAAACCCTAACCCCTCAATGGATTTTTTTAATTCGGTGTTACCTATTCTGATTCACTTAAGTTTTATAAGTCCATGTGTTTTAACTAACATTGTTGAGCGGGGATAATTTATCACTTAAGTCTTTAGGCTTCATGTGCTTTATTTCTAAGTCGGGCGAGATGCATTTTAATATTTCCCTAAGTCCTAGGTCTTTCTCCCTATATTTTTTACCTTTAATATCTCCCATGCAGGTCCCTTTTCATCTAACGGTTGTTTCTTTTCCTTAGTCGTGGAGATACTATTCTTTAATTTTTAAGGCATCGCACCTATGTGGCATATGTCCCTTTCTAACAACATGGGTCCTATGTTTTAAATTTAGCAGAAGGTTAAAGTGGTGATCAATCCTGATAAATCTGATGGCTGGCACTTTTCCTTGATTGTGAAGATGAAGATGTTTATTCATCAAGGCATCACGACAGACAACCATGTGGAAGGTAGTTGCAGCTTAAGACAAGGTAAATTTTGATCAAGTTGGAGGAAGATCTTCGGTGGGCATTTTAACTCATTCACAAGTTGTTTGGGATATACTGTTTGATCCATTGCACCTGCATGACATGTGGCAGGGGGTGGGCCAGTTTTCAAGCCTTTAAGTGGGGTTAACAAGTATATAAGTTAGTTTTGATCCTATGGTCAACATTTTCCCTCAAAGATAAGATGATCGTAATATAGTCTTTAAGGCAATGTGTTGTGGTCACACATGTCATTTTGTGGGACCTACTTGGAGATCAAGCAATATTAATGAGTGATCAAGTCAGATTGGATGGTGCAGTCAGCATTTTTCCTTAAACTCAAGATGCGGTGATGATACCATTCTAGGCATTATGCCATCTCGATGTGTGGCAGTTGTTAGATTTGGGGCCCGTTTGAAATTCAATTAACTAATGGTTAAGTCTCATAAGATCTAATGGCTGGCGTGAAGCCTCGAAAGAAAGATGTGTCTAATCTAACCTTTGAGGCATTCTGCCTGATGGACACATGGAAAGTGGCAGGCAAGGTCTGAGGCTTAAGACAGGGAAACAGGAAGATAACTTAATTTTCATCCAGCGGTTAGTGCAAAGCCTTAAAAAAGAGATGTGAAGAGATCAACCTTCAAGGCATTGCGCCTACATGACACATGTCATATCTGAGATCATGGGCCATTGGTTTTAAAGAGAGGTAAAGGTATTTTAATTTTTTATAATCTAATGGTTAGAACAAAGCCTCAAAGAAAAGATGATAGATAAATAAACCTTCAAGGCATCGTGCCCATGTGCCTTGTGTCCTTCCTAATTTAGTGGGACCTACAGTTTTGAAGCCAAGGGTAAGTTAAGGAGATAGTAAGTTTAAAAGAATCTGATGGTGGGCATAAAGCATTAAGGTAAAGATGTTGCAAAGATAATTTTTGAGGCATTGTGTCTGTTTTCCACCTGGTAGAATCTGATATGAGTGTAGGATAACTTAAGAGGAATCCATGACTATGTTTTAACCTTATGCTCAGACTTGATCTCGACCTTCCAAGTACTTTTCCATGCCACCTGTGACTGTTATAACTGAAATTAAAATATTTAAATATTTTTCTCAGAGGGATTTCATGGTGGGGGACTCAAATCTTGTCTTAGAGCTATTAAATGAACCAATCTAATCTTGTTGGTTGACTTTGCATAGTTGTTGGACAATGTAGGGATTGAAATATGATATGGAAAGATGCATTTAAAGACCTGAGTTGACTGATGGGGTTTCTAAATCAGAGGGATAACTGCATATGGTGGCACCTATTCTCTTTGAATTCATGTTCATCTACCCTCAACATCATAACTTGGTAATTCTTATACTCCAGAGTATTTTTTCATATCCCAAGGTACATGGCAGATGATTCCAGATCATATTTTCATAGATTGAAGGGAAAGAGATAGGGTTTCAAATTGATCACAGAATTGAATGTCTTAAAGGATTGACATGATTGGTTGTAAACACTAACCCTAAATAGTTTGAATCTTGTTGCATTCTTGTTTCTATAAAGGAAGTTTCAAGACCATTTAGTAGGGGCTGGAGAATTGGGAGAGTAGAAAGCATTAGGCTTATACTTGTTTCTAGTCTAAGATATAGTAGATGTTTTTCAGATTGTATTGAGATAGAATAGAATGTTGTAAGATATTTTGCATTTTTTTTATTATTTATTTCCTTCTCATATTCATTCATAAAAAATATTTCATCATACTTAATCTAATGGATCTCAAATTTTAAGTCTCTCCTTTGTGTTATCTTATGAGTTGTAAGTTTTATGGCTTACTGTATGAGTCTTTCTTATACATATGTGTATTCCACAAGTATTTTATCTTAGATCAAATTAAAATGCTTTGGATATTACATTTATTCTATTTGGATTATCTAATTAAGGATCTTGTAGTGTATAGTCTCAACGATTTTCTGTTTATGGCTTTGAGTCTATACGAAGAGGTTGTTTCAAGTTCAGTATTGTATTTAGGAGTTTACGCAATGGATAAGGCACGAATCTAGAACTATTATATTTTGTGGAGATATATGTATGATAGGTTTGGATATATTCTTTCCTTAAATTTGATCAAACTCATTAATTACAAAATTATTTACATTTGTAGTTGCTTGTTGTTATTCCACCATGGTAATGGAGAGTCAATGAATGCTTGGTTGGAATTTAGCACTTTCTTCGCATCATTTGTTGTTTGAATCCAGAAGTAGAAGGTGTTTTAAAGAGTTGAGTTTTGTCTAGATTAGGTGTATCTACCTTGGTTTTCCAGAGCCAAAAGTGCAGAGGGTGGTATTTCCCCTATGGTTAGTCTAGTTATCTTACAAAGATTTCACACTTGGAGCTAACCTCTCAGAATATCAGACTTAAGATATATTGGTTGCTTCTCAAAGCATAAATTTTTTAAACAAAAACATACCCCATAAACAAATGAAAATGGTGTGGCTCATATTGGTGTCCTTATGCTATTCCTATATGCCTATAATGTTGGATTCAATTGTACATTCATGTTTCTTCCTAAATTATCAACTATCATTTTTGACATGGTGAGAATGTTTTTATCTATTACTTATGCTTGTCCTTTGCCTTGAGGATAGTAAATGGAAGAAGAATGATGTATAATATGGAAATTTTTACAAAGCTCATCCACATATTTGTTTTTGAATTTCTTTTAATTAGCTATGATTATAGCATGAAGAATGGCATATCTACAAATTACGTGATTTAGGATAAACATAGAGATTTGCTTGCTTGTTGCAATTGTCAAAGGTACACCTTCTACTCATTTAGTGAAATATTTAGTGGTGGTTATAATGTATTTATGACCATTGGATGAAGGTGGAAAAATCATCCCTATTAAATGAAAGGACCATGGTGTGGTCATTTGGTGTAAATATTGCACTGGCGCATGGATCCTATTTCCATTATATTGGCATTTCTGACATATCTTAACAAAGTGACGAGCATCCCTCTCTAGAGTTGGCCAAAAGTATCCCATGAAAATTATTTTATTAGCTAAGTTTAACCCACTAGAGTGAGACCCACAAATCCCCTCGTGAACCTCTTGTAAAGATAATTTTGATTCCTCGTCCTCTAAACACCTAAGAAGCATTCTATCAATACTTTTGTGGTACAATGTGTCAGAAAGGATAGTATAACGGGAATCTTGGAACATAAAATGTCTCTTTTGATTACAGGTTTCATCCATAGGTAAGGTTTGGTCTTTTAGATAGGTTAAAATAGGTCCATACAAAGGTGAGTTATGTCCAACTAAAAGGAATACGATGTCAAATATGAGTTTCACCAACTCTTCTACCAAGAATTCATATTTAGCATTCTATTGTGGTATTTGAAGAGGCTAAGGTAGCCATGGCATGTGCTGCTCTATTTCTGTCCCTTGGAATTTTCTCAAAATTCATCAAGGAAAAATAGATTTTCCAATCATCTACCATTATTTTATAGGCCATTAACTTTTCATCTTCTATTTGGTACTCACCATTGATCTGATTTATCACTAGTTGAGAATCACCATACACTTGCAATTCGGTCACCTTCCATTATAAATCCATCTTTATGCCTATGAGTAGGGATTCATACTCCGCAATGTTTTTGGTTCATGGAAAAAGAAGCCTCTAGGATTTTGGAATTGTGTAACCTTGAGGAGTAATTAAAAGAATGTCTACCCCCAATCCATTTTGAGTGTAGGATCCATCAAAATAAAGTTACCATGTTTTGGCCTCTACATTAATTATCTATGAATCTAGAAATTCCACTTGAATAGGATGATGATCTACTAAAGGAGAGTCTGCCAATTGATCAGCTATCACTTATCTCTTGATGGCCTTTCTATCCACATATTTAATGTCAAATTCACTCAACACCATTTCACCCATTTGGCCAATCTATTTGTAAGAGTTGTCTTACTAAGTAGATACTTTAAAGGATCAATTTTAGAAATAAGCTTGACTTTGTGCACCAACATATAATGACGTAGCTTTTGAGAAGAAAAAATTACCACGAAGCATGCTCACTCAATGAAAGTGTATTTGAGTTCATACTTGACCAAAGTTCTACTAAGATAGTAGATTGCCTTTTCTTTACCATCATTGTCTTCTTGAGATAACAATACCCCCAAAGAAAGGCTGAAATGTATGATAATAGGGGTTTGTCCTTGATAGGTGGTAATAAAATAGGTGGAATCATCAAATATGACTTCAATAATGTAAAATTTTCTTCACAATGTTCATCCCACTTGAAAATTGTGTCTTTATGTAAAAGTATTGTGAAAGAATGACACTTTTCTGTCAATAGGGATATAAATCTCCTTATGGATTATAAACTTCCTTGCAATGATCTCATTTTACTTATGTTTTTAGGAGACTCCATTTTGATGATAGCTTGAACTTTTTCTGGATCTACCTCTACTCCTTTTTCTGAAACTATATAACCCAACAACTTTCCAGATTGAACACCAAATACACACTTCTTTGGGTTTAACCTAACTTTGAATTGCTCCAACCTTGCAAAATTTTTCTCTAGGATGGGTAAATTTTCTTTCCTTTCATGTGATTTTTCTAATATATCATCTGCATAATATTCAAAAAATGTATGCATCATATCATGAAAAATTGTGGTCATTGTACTTTGATAAGTAGCTCCAGCATTCTTAAGGATGAAGGGCATGACATTCCAAAAAAATGTACTCCATGGGCATGTAAATGGTATTTTCTCTTGATCCTTTGGTGCCATCTTTATTTGGTTATATCTACTAAATCCATCCATAAGAGAGAACATGGAATGTCCTTCTGTCAAATCCACCATAACATAAATAATAGGTAATGGAAAACCATCCTTTGGGAAAGCCAAGTTGAGATCCCAGAAATCCATGCATATTCTTATTGATTTATCATGTTTTTAAATAGGCACAATATATGATATCCATTCAGCATAAGCTATAACCCTAATGAATCCTACTTTCAACAATTTTTCTAGTTCTACTTTTACAAGCAATGTTATATGATGATGTATTTTCCTTAAATTTTGGTTCACCATCTTAACTCATGGTCTCACATTGAGGTGATGCATGCTAAAACTTGGATATAATCCCAACATATCTTAATAAGACCATGCAAAGTTAACTTGTTTTCCTTAAATACTTTGATGAAGTCTTCCCTTTCAATAGGAGTTAAATAAACTCCAAGGTGTATAAATCTTGGATCTAGATCAGTGCCGATGTTAACCTTTTCTGTTGGTTTGATCAATATAGGGGATCTCTCTTAATCATGTGTTGGTAACGTATCCAATCTCTCTTCCTAGGTGCCATAGTTAGATTTTCACCTTGAGAAACATCCTTTATTTTTACTATTTTTGGGTCTAATAGTGCCACATTGTGGTTTTCACCAGTAGACCACTTCATTTTTTATTTCTTTTTCTTTTGGATTGAGAGATTGGTATTTTTACTCCATTTCTATGCTTTGATCAAATTCATTGGTGAAAGAGGGTTCAAGTGCATTTAGGTATAAAGCCACTGATTTTTCATTGGGAAAGTAGAGTATGTCATTTTGGTCTCAATCAATTAGTTTAGGATGTATAAGAGATAGAGATTCATTGGTAAAATTGGTATCCATGGGATTTAATGACATGACTTCATTAAAAGGTTCATAAATTGTATCACTTAAATCAATGAGATGTGATTGTTCAAGGTGTTCCATAGAAGTTGGATCACAATCCTCCTCACTTGAGTCCTCTTGGATTTCTATGGGATAAAATGCTCATGGATTAAACCTAACATTTGAATCTCCTACCCATGAAGGTACCCATGGTTCACCCACCCACAAATTTGCATTTGATGCTTGTCCTAAATTTTGTTCTTGAGAATCATTTGGCACTTGAGTAGAACTTGAGCCTTGGTCCATATTGTATTGTTTGTTTGTACTAGATGTAGGAGCATAAGTATGGATGAAATCTACTTCCTTTTCATGAAAAGAAGCTTAAGATAAAGAATCCCATTCATATTGACCAGAGTCATATTCACTTTCAGAATTGTAACATATAAAAATGTAACATTTGAAATCCATGGGGGAAAGATAAGATTTTCCTCTTCCATCCCAAGATGCACAAATGAATTATCCAAATTGATTAACCCCAAGAGATGGATCAATGCACAAATGAATCAACCATTTTGAAATGAGAGTAAGGAAGAAGATCTTAAATTTCCCATTTTATGGAAAGGAATGTGTTATAGATTTAGAATGATTAAGTATTTGAATTGAAATGGATAGGAGAAATGCACTAACCTTGAAATATTGTAGATCAAGGAATGCTATTTTTTGAGGTTTGTACTTAGTTTCTAGAAAAACTAAAGTATGATCTGGAAAGGAAACGTAGAGACAAACAAAACCCAGAAATAGTTTTCCAATCCAAAATTGCATTATGAAAAAGGTCAACCTTGACCCACAAATGTCACCCCTGACCCAATAATGTCGATCCTCACCTGCACAGCCTCAATAAAAAATATGTTTGCGGATCTTGATAGTTCGCTGAAAAGGGTATCCAGATGTAAGTTCAAATATTCAATCCTTAACCTGTACCTACAATAAAAAGAGGTTTTTTTTTCTGGGGGAGGGGTTTTCCTTAGTCAAACCCTGGTTTTGGAATTAACCTTAAATATATGTAATTGAAATTGTAGAGGTAAACAAAGTAAATTCATAAATTCACCTTGCTTGCAAAAAGTCCTTGTGGCAGATTTGAATCCTTGAATCCATAAGTATGCATGCAGCAATGGATCTAGAATGTGGAATGTGGGTTTTCTTCAATCAATTTATTGTAGATCTCAAACACCAAGTCTTGAATGGGCTCTTGATTTGGAAGAGGCTTGGAAGAAGGTGGATGGAGAGATCACCAAAAGGGCACTATGTAGCTTGAATCCTTCAATGGCCTCTAATGGATCTCCTTCATGAAAATGGATGCTATAATTCTTGAGGATGGATGAATTCTTTCTTGAATTCTTGCTCCTTAGCTTGCAGGAATTTCACTTGATGATAGTTTGAGAATGCTTGATTACGATTAGAAGACTTAGAGAAAATGAGAGGAGAAAGCTCCCTTTTATATGAAACTAGGGAACAATATTCTAAAGAGGCTGACATAGGATAATTAAATTCCCATTAAAGCCTTTACCCCTAGGAGAGGACCTATATTAAATATAATTTAGGAATCGATGCTTTGGAACCTAAAATAGCCAACCCGGAACTGGGAAACAACTTTTTCCAATGACCAACATCCAAAAACTGTGGGACCCTGAGATTTGAACCCTGGGTCAAGGTTGAGGTCGACCTTGACCTAGTTCAAGGTCAAGGTCAACCTTGACCTAGGTTAGGGTTGAGGTCAACATAGACCCAAAAGGTTGACCCTTACCCTGAGGTCAAAGATCTCAGATCTGGAGTCCATGATGCAAAAATCAGATTGGAAAGAAGTGGAAGTAGGGGCAGAATAGGGGGAAAGCCAAGTCTAGATAAGGAACCCATTCAAGGTGCTTGACATGACCCTAAACCACTTACTCAGAAGGATAAACCAGTCTACCATGGAATTGCTTCCATTTTTTGACTATACATTTAGCCCCCACTTTAGCAAGGGTATGGACTCAATACAAACTCTTGGTAAACGAGATCATGAAGAAAAGATAATCTTATTGAAATAAAAAGGGACAAAGGAATCCTTAAGACCCCAGGGACTTAAGTCTTTATCAACCCTAAGATCATGATAAGAGAGACATCACCGGTCAAAGAGAAAGAGAAAGAGAGAGGAGTGGTTAGCTCACCCAGTAAGATGTGTGTATCTCACTGTGAACCACAAAAAGGATAGGATGGCCCACCAAGAAAGCACTTGATAGTCACCCCATAAATTTGTGCACCTTCTGGCGGCTTCATCCATGTATGTAGTGCATCTTCTGATGGCTTTTATGAAGTACCCATGAATCCATATCCTTATATCACCATGGAATACATTTTTAAAATGTGTATCTCTTTAGGATTTAGTGACTTATGTGCGTTACCTTCCGAGGATTTAGCATATTGAATTGTAATTGAATAGGTATCTCTTCAAGATTTATCAAATTATGTGTGTTACCTTCATTGGATTTAGCATACTGCAAAACAAAATGTTAGGAAAAAATGTATAATATAAAATGAGGGAGGCCGTGTATATGCCTCCCTCCTCAATATGGAAAAGTACATACTATTTTGTCATGTTAAGGAAAGAAAAGAACAAGGATAAAGCCTTCTTCAACATTAAGACAATATCCATAGACAACACCCAGTCTAGGCCAAGAAAGTCATAGCTCCTATGAGACCATGGAAGGGATGAAGGCAAACAGATATCATGCAAGAAGTGAAAAAGTAACCCTTGTGAGGGATAGCACAGTATTCAGTTTCCAAGGTGAGATTTATCAACCATGGAAACCCAATGTCAAATAATGAAATATGTTATAATAAAGGACATAGATCCTCAATGCAAACCAAAATGTTCATGTACGGTTGGATATCACATAATAGATAGATACTGCTTAACCAAGGGAAAAGTGAATCCTAGAAAGACAGAAAAGAAGGAGATGGCATCCTTGCCCCCCAAGCATAGGAACAAGGATGAAAGGGGACCTATTATATTGCTCACAATACTATGCAAGACAACAAGCCCCCAAAGATTAGGCTAACATTGTTTACATAATGTGGAGTTCCATAATAGGAACATAAATGTTATTTAGAGAAAAGAGGATTGAAATACAACTCATTGCCAGATGATATATAAATAATTTTATTATCAATGAGCTGCCTAATCTTATAATGTAAAGCATGACATTCATTAGTAGAGTGATCATGAAATTTATGATATAAACAAAAAGGAAGAGTGTGCAAGTGTGGACTACATTTCTTTTTGCGTTTAGGTCTAGCAATCATCTTAACACGAAGGAGTTTAGGCAAAATAACTTCTTGGTCAACTTCCTTCATAGGTTCATCATGTTTTGAAGTGTTATTTGAGATGTTGTTATGATGTGTTGTTGAAGATTAAATCCCAATCCATAAGAATTCTCATGCCCCCCATTCTGTAAGGGCATTTGAATTCCTTGTTTATGCTTACCACATCCTTGACCATGGAATCCTTGTTTAACTAGTAAATGATAACCAGGACCGTAATGAGAAGCCATATCAGAAGGTGTCAATGGAACTTCAGTAGTCACTCTATCATTACTATTAGGTTTGATAGATTCATAGTGTGTAGAAGCAGTGACAAAGTTATTACGAAGGTAATGAGAAGTAGAAGCAAAAGCTCATTGTTCAAACTCTCTTTGTTGCTTCATAAAATCAAGATCAGAAACCTTATATTCTCCAATAAAGGTAGGATTAAAATTGAGGGTTACCCAATCATCTCCAGGAAGAGTATTAGAGGAAGAAGGATTACTATTAGGAATAAGATAATTGTGGGTTTGAATATTCAAACAAGGATTTGGTGCATCATCTGCATGAAGTGTATACACCATGTTGTTGTGAATAAATTTGACTTTACGATGAAGGGTGGAAGGAACAACATGCATCTCATGAAACCAAGGTCTACTTAAAAGGATGTTATAATGAAGAGGTCTAGGCATAACATGAAAATGAGTATTCAGGATAACAGGACCTACTTTGATAGCTAAGGTAATGATTCCCAAAGTGTTCTTATCAATGTTATCAAAGCCACATATAGGATTATTATTAGGTTGAATAGTTGAAAGATCAACTTTAATTGATTTGAGCATGTACATGCTACAAATATTAAGCCCAGAGTCATTATCAATCAAGGTCCTACAAATGATACTCTTATTGATAGTAACAACAACCATAAGGGAATCATATTGCTTGTGAACTTCTTGAGAAGGTAAATCCTTTTGATTAAATACAATGTCAGGAGGACCCGGGGTAACATGCATGCATTGTAAGAAGGCATTGATGTTATCCTAATTAGGAGGTGGAGTGGGAAGAGTTGCTAGAGATTTTTCCAGGGATTCATGGTAGGTAGGTGAAGTTTGAATAAGGTCCCATAAAGAAATCTTGGCGGTGGTATTGCACAATTGGTTTATCAAATCATACTCCATGCTAGGAAGACGGGGTGGAGGAGGAAGAATGGGTTGACAAGGTGGTAAAGAAGTGGGAACCACAAGATTAGGTTGAGGGTTATTCCTTGTATGATAGGTGTGAGCTATCGAATCTTGATCATTGAAAGATTCTAAAGATCCCATAGGTTTACCTTTGATAGTAATGCAAGGACAACCTTTAATAGTCAACAAGGGTTTTGGATAAACCATGTTAGTTATCTCAGAAATACAAATAGATTCACAAGAAGGAAGAAGAGAATACATCCTATGAGGATATGAGGGAGGATCTTGATTCTCCATAAGATCATCACTAAGAGGGATAACATTAAGGGAATTCATATCATTCTCCGCTAATGCCTCGTCACTAGAAGGAATCAGAAATGGAGGTAAAGTATCTATAATGTCTTTTTTTTCTCTAAAATGTCTACATAAGGGGAGTGTGTTTTAGAAAAAGAGTCACCATCATGTATGAATATGTCATCCATTAATAAATCACCTTCTTGTATCAAAGCATCTGTCAATCTCTAAGTTACGTTGATGATTAGTGTCCAACACTTAGTCATTTCATTAGGCAGTTTTAGTTGGCTATCACTATGGCTGAGCTAAAACTATGTAAGGTCGAGCAACATTATCGAGCAGTTTTCAATATGCCTAGTTACATTGCCGAGCTGAGTGACATTTCTGAGCCAAGTAAAGATAGAGATGTTAAATGTCGAGCGACAGACAGTCAAAGTGCCAAGCAGAATAGTATTTGTATATTTTTCAGGAATGATACAAACATCAAGGATAAGTGATCCGACCGACTTGTATAAGCTTTTTGGGCCGACATTGTGTGTATTTAATATTTTCATAGGAAGTTAGTTATGCATTTTAATTGTTTTATCCTATCCATGACTCATTGTAAGCATTAATTGTTTTACCATCAAGGCATGGATAAGAGATCTTGTATGTTGATCTAGATCTCACTGTCAAATCTGTATAGATATATTGGATTTTTTTGAAACCCTATTTTTGTATGGATGTGTATGTGCAAAAGGAAGAAGATTAATTGATGAAGTGACTGCATTTGAAGTGAAATGCATAGAGGGTTATTTTGTTCAGAAGCAGAGATCAAGAAGAGTATAACACAGTGAACAGTAGAGTAAAGATTTATCAGATTATAAGATCAGAAGAGATACTGAAAAGAGGAGATCCATCATCAGCATTCTGAGTGCATATCGAAGGATCAATACTTGAGACTTTCTAATCATTATATGAGGTGAAAATCTCTTAACATAGTGGTTTTAGCAGGCCTTTATTTATCTCTTAACAAAGTTCTTACTTCATTGTAAGTTTAAATCCTTTAACAAGGTAGATTGTAATGATCTAAAGCTTTTAACAAAGCAGACCTTTAACAGGGTAGATTACATTTTGTAATCAAACATTGTAACCTTAATAGGTACTCTTTATTACTACAGTAGTGAAGACTTTTATGGGTGTCATCCCCACCCTAGTTTTACCTATTTGGGTTTTTGGGTTACCAAATTATTGTGGCATGTGTTACTTATTTCATGGTGTGGATGCTATTTGAGATTACATTAGATTCATTTATATATGAATGTGGATCAATTTGTTTTAAGTGTTTAATTTTGAAGATCTAATACACCCCCCCCTCTCAGTATCTTGCTTTCCCATTATTGTATTTCCAACAATTGGTCTCAGAGCTAGAGTTCTCAAAAAAGGTTATAATCATCTTGAGAATATAGATCTTGAAATGGAGATCTACAAGATGGGAAAAGTCATTGAGAATCAAAAGATTGATGTTCAACTAGCACTCCAACAGCTTGAGTTTGCAAGACAAGAATTAAAGAAGTCCTTGGATACAAGGAAAGATTTGGCCAAAAAGATGAATGACACTCATTATCAGGAAGAGGACACAACAAATCTATTTCAAAATGGATATTCTAATAAGAGCAATGCAACAATAACAGATCTACTAGAAAATAATAGTGCACTATGTGAAGAACTCAAAAACTTGAAAAAGGAACAAGAAGCCCAATTAATAAAAATGTGTGAAGTTGTTGAACAGAAAAAGAAAGCCGAAGATGACAAGGCTATGGTAGAAGAAGACAAGAGAATGCTGACTACCAGACTTGATGAAAGAACACATGATGTGCAAACCATGATAGTCAATCAAGTGGACATGGCAAATCAACTACTACTTGTAAATCTAGAGATCAATAGGAAAGACTTGGAGATTGTTAATCTTAGATCTGAGAACAGTCAATTGAAAGATGAATTGAGATCTGTGAAAGAAATCAATAATAGAGTGTGTTGGTGCTATTTCTTGTCCAATTTATGTCTTGTAATTTTATTAGGGTCTCTTGTCATTATTGGTGTCAAGGGTTTTAGGATTGAGTTTAAAATTATTTTCCTCTCTCTGCAAAAGTTCCCAAACCCTCAGCCTAATTGAAAATGGTTAAAAATGACTAAGAAAACCCTAAATGCCTCGGTTGGTTCTATTTTTGTGTTACTTTTTTGGTCACTTAAGTCATTTTAAGTCATGTGTTTGTGTTGAATGGGTTTCTTTTGTCAAAATTTTGTATCATCCTAAATTCTTTAATAATTCTTAAGTCTCACCATGTAGGTCCCTTTTACATCATCCCCTTATGTATCAAGCAACTCAGAAAAGATCGAATGGTGTGTGTATTCACTTATATCCAAGATTATCGACATCTAATGTATAAGATAATAAGTGGAGGTGACACATGTCCTTGGTGGGGCCAAGCATGTTAAGAAAGTCCTTTGTTAAAAGGTGAGAAACTTAGAAAATATCAGACGACATGCTTATTCGCTTATCTCTAAGATGCTCGACATCTAACGTATAAGTGAATAAGTGGAGGTGACGCCTGTCCTTGGTGGGGCTGAGAATATCATAAAGGTGTTCTATTAAATAGTAAACAAGTTTGGAAAGATTTGACGGCTCGCTTATTTACTTATATCCAAGATGCTTGACATCTAACATATAAGTGAATAAGTGGTGATGACATCTGGCAGTTGGTGGGCCCAGGCACTCAAAGCTGGCAAAGGTTTAAAGTTTAGTTAAGTTGTTTCATATCTAATGGCTCGCTTAATCACTTATATCCAAGATGCTTGACATCTAACATATAAGAGAATAAGCAGAGGTGACACATGTCCTCAGTTGACAGTGATTTCTAGAAAATAAGATAGCCATCAGATGCGAAGAGTGATGTCCAGAATCGACGGCTCAAATTCAAAATTGACAGAACAAGTTGCAGAGAGCCATTAAGCCACAAAATTGAAGCTTATGGACTAATTGCAGAACGTGTGATATCTCTAGTCGAATTCAATACTGATTTGACTAAGGCCATAAAATTTATTAAGCCAACTATAGCCTCAATAATTCACCAAAATAATTTGAGCAAAGAAAGAATTGCGAAGAAAACCAACTCCACGCGACTTCTGTGTAGAACAGGTAAGCTTATTGTTCACTTGCATTCAAAATTGGGGTGGAATTTGTAGTTCAGAGAAGGTTTTAAAGCTCTTGTTTCAGAATTTGGTTCTAGTATTGATAGAAATCCCGTAGAATGTCCCCCAGAGTTGAAATTTTAGGATAGGTCGATTACCAAAATTGGAACGTTAGGGAGGATTTGTTGCAGTAGTTACCATTGTCTTCAAGGGATGCCACACAAGCTAAAAAAGTAGTTCCACAACATCCCTGCTTCAAAATTGGGGAAGGATTATATGATTCGGGTAGGTGGGCAAAAGATGCTATTACTAGTTTTGATGGCTTTACTCTATTCAGGACGGCCTATAGTCAAAGAAATTCCTTTACCCCAGACTATAATATTTGGGAATTAGATGTGGGAAAACTGATAGCTCCCAGTGTGTTCATGGCTACTAATTTATTCATCTTGATCATGAACACTTATGATAAGGTGACTAGGGTTGTTTGGGACACCCGGGGAAACATAATATTGACTGTATTAGCAGGTGAAATTAGAAGGATTTTCAAGTTGACTGACACTTCCCAGAATATGGATGATATTGATCTTGAGTATTTCAAAGAAATATACAATAACCAAAGAGACTATTACAGGGTGAAGTAGTGAAGGGGTATGCCAAAAAAATAGGAGACTTGGTAGTGATAGGGCCTAGAACCCTAGAACCTTTTAAATTGGATCTTTTCAATGGCACAGCCAAAAAAATGTACAGTGCCTTGTGTAATGTTTTGGGGATAAATGAAGAGGGGGCAATGCCTGTCCATATAATGTTGATGGTTGTTCAGATTCTGCATCCACCCTTGTCAGTGGTTTTTGGTTATGCATCTTATATTGCTTAGGAAATGCATGATGGTTTGTTAGGGATCCAAGATGGCAATATACAGAAACCAATGGGTTGGTATTCCCTCATGATGCATATGTTCCTATTCAACAGTGCTGACTTCTTTGAAGAAGAAATGGAATTGGAAAAATTCCAAGATGGTAAAGAGTTGCCTATTTAGATGTGGAGTGCAGATTTATCCTAGGATAGAAAGAATGCTAGCTATGTGTATTTTGAAAAAGTTTTTGCAACCAGACTTAAGTCATTGCTAAGAAACCAAGATGCTAGAATTCACAATGAAATAATGATGCTTTTAAGGCCTATGGAGTATGCCCTAGAGTTGAAAATTTCTCACAACTGGGGAGATTTAATCTTGTACCCTTTCACCACATTGATTAGGGTTTATGGTTTCAAAGGTACTCCTTATGTGTTACCCTACAGAGTCCCACTCAAGATTGGGATAGCACAAATTATAAGATAGTTAGGTGGGCTGCAGGAGGAATCCTTGACCGGAAAGATGAAGGGAAATATCTTTCCTACCCTCACTAGAGCCCATCACTTTATCATAACAAAAGGGGGCTGGACACAGTTTGGAAAATACTTTGAGCCCTATCATTTATCCACTTCCATATCCAAGTGTGCAGATAATGAAGATTTTATCATGGGCATGTTCAGGAAGAGGACCAATTGTATAATGCTAAAGCATCAATTCTACTATCCAGAGGATATTATCAGGAATATTTTTGACCTAGATGTTCAAGAAGTAAGGAAGGAAAAATGGATGGCATATAAGAAATCCTTGGACTTTGTCTAGAATTTTGACAAGACCTATGATCCTCTAAAGGATTTTTTCCAGTGGTCTTATAAAATTGATTCACTAATGAATATTTTTGAGGGAATAATGCAAACCCTAAATGAGAAGAGGTAGAGAGCAGTTGATAGTGATCCAGAAAAGGCTATTTCTATTTTGAATAGATTCCCACAAAGTAGAATAGTTCCACCTGGGAACTATGTTGTATACAAAAGAAGAGGATATACCACTGTTGCTCCCAGAGTTGATAAGCCCATTCAACATAAGGGAAAGAGGCCAATTGATACTGATGTTAAAGAAGTACCCTCTCCAAAGAGGCAAAGGGTGGAGACAAAAGAACAAGGAGGTGAATTTTATTCTCCTTCCCAATCCCCTATGCAATATGATGACTAGACTATTACTCAGAAATTTCTCAAGATGAGAAATGCTGGTGAAGTAGTTGTTACCACTCAAGAACTACTAGAAGGGATGCCAGGAGAGCCTAAACATACATAATCTGACCTCACTGTGGCATAATTTGTTGGCAAGGAATTAGATCCTATGACCAAACAAGCTAGTGATGAATTCTTGTCTGATGACAATTTCATCAAAACTAGGGCTTTTATTCAGTTCCTATAAAGATGCCATATTGGTGAATACAATGATAAGTGCCAAAAAATGATAGAAGTTTATCCCAATGCTGCCAAAGAGGACATAGAGAAAGTAGTCAAGCAAGAATTGATATCAAAATTTCATAAGATTACTCCTGAAGATGGTAGACAAATGATCAAAAGGCAAGGAGTTCTCATATTGCCACAATGGGATTTAGCTGATGCAGTGGTTTTTGATGCTATAAGGAAATAGGCTAAACCCATAAGCCCTGCTGGGACATCAATTGGATGTAGCATTGGCAATCTGGTCACTAAAGAAAAAGGACAAGAGAAGAATTAAAGAAGATGATGAGACTGAAGACACAGGAAGCCTAATTGTGAAAAGGGTTGTAGATACCTCAAGAACTGAAGTGGCTAACCTTTTTGTACAAGTTGCCAATTTGAGCATGAAATTTTTAGAGAAAGAAAAGGAAGCATATGCTAGTTTGAATGAAAAATATGAGTTTGTGCTCAAAGCTTACAACGAGGAGAAGATGAAATATTTGATTAAGGATAACAAGATAGCAGAGTTGGAAGGTAAGTAGAAGATTCAACTGGTGCCCCAAAGGCTAATTTCTCAGGACCCATATCATCCTTCCTCCTCAAGTCCATTTATAACATATCCCCCATCCCCTGCACCTCTAAGTCCTACTACTCGGGAAGCTATTGATGCCAAGAGAGAAGAATTAGAAGCTGAGAAGAACATGCTAATCAATGAAAGGAAAATAATAGAAGAAGAGGGTAAGAGGGACTTAGAAGATTCCCAGGCCTGCAAAGAAGCCAAAGAATTAGTGAAGCAAAAACATAGAGATCAGATATTTTCAAATCTCAAAAGATGTGCCAGTGAAATTAACCTTGCTAACCTCTACTCACTAGGAAAAAAGATCACAAGCATCACCAGCTGGTATGAGGATGAAAAGAAGCAATGGGAGCTGATAGTAAATAAGTGGAAAGGGAAGCTATCCCATGTCAAATATTTCTATTCCCTCTCAAAAGAACAAAATAATATTGATTTTTTCCTAACAAATACTCACAAGTGTCTCAAATTGATGATCAATTTAGACACCAAAAGGAACATGGTTATGAAGAAAATCATAACCCTAAGGGGAGAGTTTTCCAAGGATAGGTATGATATGTATCCTAACATGTTCAAAAAGGATGGGAGCATAAAGAATGAAGCCCTATGGCTGAGGTAGTTAAACAAGGCACTGACTAGCAGGACAACGAGTATTGTTACACTAGCAAACACTGGCTAGTTTGTATTAACCATTGATATTTTGAACAAAGCCAAGGCATTTTTTGAATCTTGGGAAGCAGAAATAGAGAAGGCTAACAGTGACTGGGAGGAGTTCAACAACCGCAAAGATGAAGTTCTCAACCTCGAGTGGCTAAGTGATGAGGTGTACACTACTTGGGTCAATAGATATGGTATAGTTACCCCTATAGTATGAAATGGAAAATATGAAGGGGATAGCTAGCATCAAGGAGGTTAAGATAATGGAGCAATTTCAAGCATTCAGGTGGTCACAAGACAAATGATTACATGGCTTATAGAAAATATTGTTATCTCATCCGCCATAAGTTTTGTCTCTTTCTATAACTATATTATATCCTTTAGCCCAGTCATCCATAGCTTGTTGCATCCTTATTTTCCAAAAGGATTCCAAGATGACTATGGCTACCTATAAGTGTCAAGTTGTAATATTGTAAGGAGGATGGTAAAAATAAGACTACAAGGTAGATTACTGAATTGTGTCTGACTATTGGTTCTGAGTCTTTGTGAATGTACTGGTATTCAAATCTATATTAATAAAATACAATGGAATCTCCATTTTTATATCTACGATGTCTTCTTGCATTTACTATTAATTTTTGTGTTTTCAATTTGCAAGGCACTCTAAATATACCGGTTATAAGGTAGTCATGTTCTTGTATGTGAGTTTCTTTCAAGGAAAGTTTTAAATCTTATAGATGATTGCAGAGGATTAGGGTTTATGTATGGATTTGATACAGGGGTGTAAGGATGAGAGGATAGTCTATAAGGAATTCTATCTAGGGTTCATTTGTATTTCCATTGATTATTTTTAGTATAAGTATGCTTTGTTTTGACTCTATCACCCATGATTAGGCACTGGTCAAAAATGCTGACAAGTGGTTGTTATCATCAAATTCAAATTCAATCAATCATTATACTCATATTATTCCAAATACATGTCTAGTTAATTGTATTTAGTACAATTCATACTTGTGATTCCTTGAAGAGTGATTCAATAGGTTAGCCTTCCTAGGCCTAAATGGCATAAAAAGAAGAAGGATCTACAGTCCTTAATCCACTGATTAAAATTGCTAAAAGCTGATACTCTGTTAAAGGTGTACCCGCTGAGCTGTGTGGAACCCAAAGTGTAGAAGGATTTTCTATCCTTGTTAATTATCCCATTTCCTTGTGAGAATCTAACTTGGGTAAAAGAGAGTCTAGCATTTTTTGTCATTATAATCAATTCTGCAAGAAAAAGAGCTAACAAAGTGAATGATCCAAGTGCAGCTATGAGCTACTTTGAACAATTGGTGGAAGCATCAAGAAGACCTAAAGATTCTTCTGGATTAGGTCACACTAAACAACATACAACCACTGGATATGGAGAATCATCCAAGATAGGTTAAAGAAGGAATGCAAAGCTGAGAAACAAGAAACCTGTTTGTCACCATTGTGGAAAACCATGCCATAAAGCAAACATATGCCGAAGCAAGAATGGTAAGTCCAATCCTAACACTAACTTTAATGGTTATTACTTTAACTATAATAAGTTTGGACATCAAGCACGTGAATATAAGGCAAAGGTAAGAAAAACTCCTAGACTCAATGGTAATTGCTATAATTGTCACAAATTTGGTCATAGAGCACAAGATTGCAGATCTAAAGGTAAACAACAATGGACATCAAAGGTACAAGATAAATCACCAAGAAAAGGAAATCATTACAATTGGGATTACAATACATGGCATAATTATCATTACTATGGTGAGTACGGACATGTTCCATAAAATTGCATAAGGACAGATTTCAGAGGTAAGTCCAAAAGTTGGATAAATGGAAGCCTAGTTTGTCACAGTTGTCTAAAAATTGGACATACAAGGAAAGATTGCAAGACAAGAGTACCAACTCCTACTATTGAGAAAATAAAGGAGAAGATGAACAAGACATGGGTTAAGAAATTTGAACCATGCAGCAGTGAAGCTAATGAAGCTGAGGTCACCTAATCCAATGGATTGGGTGATCACATCATCTCCAACTAAGAGAAAGAGGTATGTAAGGAACTGTATTTAAAATTCTTATCTTACATCAGTTCCTAACATAAAATGTACAAAAGTCCATATTTGCATATGTTAAGATGCACCAAGGACATATTTTTGAATACAAATATCGAGATGAGTCAATTGCACTAATGGGTGCCGAGTACTATTCATGAACACTAAAGCCGAGTTCTTTAGTGACTGCCGAGTTTTGTTGGCCGAGTGAAATTTTGTGAAGGTCGAGTGTAGTAAGCCGAGTGGGATAAAAGTTGTGTTAAATCCAAGAATAGCTAGCTTGCACTAACTCAAATGGGCAAAACATTTAATGCTCACCTACTTTTACCCTTCAAAGCATATAAGGGATGAACAGTCAACATTTCATTTTTACCTTGTGATTTTTAGTATTTATGGAGCAAATTGAAGCGATTGGAAGATTTGATCGTAATGAAGCTAGGAACGAAGATTTCATCAGTGTGCCAATGGAAATCTTAAAGTGAACACTAAACAGAGAACAATGCAAAGAATCACTTGCCGAGGTATTTTATTTTGCATCTCTCAAAACCCTAAATTTTAGAATTATCGTTGCAAGTTCTTCCGCATCAGCCAAGAGTATGGAGGCTGAACAAGAACAAATTAAACTTTGGTTAGGAGTGATGAATGTGAACCTCTAAATTTTTGAGCTGTTTTAGAAAGTGCAATTCAAAGAGATTTAATGGGAGCCCTCTCATCCATTCCTCCCAAGGTACTTATGATTCATGATGTTAGATCATGTTATATGGTTAAAATTGGAGAAGTAGGAGATAATGAATTGAGGAAATCCTACAGTAAACTATGTGATAATGGAGTTCTAAAGGAAGAATTCAAACACTTAGCTGAAAAAGGGTTAACTCATGCCCTAGATTTTCCCCAGGGTTTTAAAGATGAATGGATCAAAGTTATCCTCAACCGAGATCATGACATGAGCATATGGCTAGACAATGGACTAGTCAAGATCACCAAGAATATGATTCATCAAGTGACTGGATATCCTATAGTGAATGGAAAGAAGACCATGAGGGATAACAGCTAAGAGGAAATTACATTGAACATTAGAGTAGTATGGAATAACAGAGGTATGACTATCTCTACAATCACTGACATAGAACTTGATTTTGGAGTAAGGGTAATTGCACACAAGTTCTATCATTCCAGTAGATTAGACAGTGTTCCCTATACGCCAGTTGATCAGGCATGGAAAATTGTGAAGAAGAATCACACATATGATCTTGTCGAGCTACAATAGACACAGTTAGCTGATAACCTTGCATCAATCAGAAAGGCTAAGAGCTCTTCATGTAAGTTTGGTTCTTTACTAGTTTGTATATTTTTCTACATTTAGAATACTTTTCCTACTCTAGGAAATATTGTGTGGAAAAAGGATAGGCCCATTATAGTACAGATCAGTGAATGTATAAAGAAACTAGGAAGCAAATTCAATAGCATTATGGGTAGCTATTTTGTAGAATTAAAGAAGAGAATGAGATTAAGGACTAGGATTCCTAAGTCACTAGTGGAGAAACACTATGAGGAAATATGTTTTCTAGTTGACATAGATAACACTTATATCAAGGCAGTAACTCCTAGAATAACATGTTTGGAGTCATTTCCATATGAAATTAATGTTGATGAAGCATCAGCCACCATCATTGCACTCTTAGTCGAGGCAATTGACACCACTCTAGAGAGATTTGGAAACTATGAAGAAGCTAAGGCTAATATCACTAGAAGTTTGAATGAAGGAACTATGGAGAGGAAAAGAAAGAAGATAGTGAAAAATTTGAAGAAAATGGTTGGCTTGGGTAGTGATGAAGAACCTGAGGATGCACCTCTAGGTTTGTCCATTGGACAAGGTGAGGATATCTCAACTAAGGAGGAATTCAGTGCATCAGAAGAAGTTACAAAGAAGGCTAAGGGCAAGAAGCCATCAATTATTATTGTAACCAAGACTAGCTGAGAAAAACCCAAGGTTACACATCCTGCAGCAAATCATCCAAGGATGAGAGCATCTACTGTCACTTCCCTAGTAGAAGAGAAAACAAAAGAGTATGGTAAAATAAAAGTTGTTGAAAGTACTTCTGGTAAGGAAGCAAAGGTTGCTTTTAAGGTTGTGTTGAGTGTACCAGCAAAGAGACCAAGGAGGAAATTAAATCTGCCAGCAGATAGTGATGAGGAGATGATAGAAACAGATATGCCCAGCAACATACCTATAGCTCAATTAAAGAAACTAGCAAGCATTGATGAGGTATGTGATACATTAAGGAATTTAGTAGGGTTAGCAACATTCAAGTTTGTCAAATATGACAAGTTGAAAATAGCAGATAGGCACAAAGTTTAGGAAGCTCTCTTGGACATGATGAGCACCTTTAAATTGACTCCTACAGAGATAGGAAATCATGTGCCTGATGAACTATATGACTTTTTGTCAAGAAAATGGGAATTTGTACTTGCCACTAAAAGATAGATTAGGGAAGGAACACTGGCCAAGGTAATACCTAAGCTCATAGCTAAACAATGAACCAAGTTCATTGAGGAATACAAGAGAAAATTTGTACAAAAACTCAGAGGCTATGCTATTCTAAAAAATGACATTGAAGGTGTAGTGAAGAAAAGCTCAAGGATTTGGAAAGAGAGCTTTGGTCTGTGCATTCCAAAAGATTAGAAATCTGATGCAGGGACATCTGAGGAAAAGGAACAAGCAGTTGAAGAAAAGACAATCCCTGAACCACAGATACTTAAGGTTCAAATTTCCACTGAATAGGGAAAGACTAAGGATGCCTTAGATGCAACACACACTTTTGATCTAACTGTAGGATATTCCTATGGATTACATCATTGATGATCCAAGCAATCTGAATGTCGAGGAACAATAGATGCTGAGTGGTAAAGACATTGACTCACCTATTAAGGAAACTAATATAGAAGAAGGGAAGACCACAACATCTGAGGAAATAATTGAAGTTATTAGTGATCAGAAAGGTGAAGGATAATAGAAAACAACTGAACAAGAGGTAACTTCACAAGATCCACCTATTTTAGTGGTTGTAAAGATAGTTTTAGATAGTGGAGTTGTAACAACAGAAGTTGTTGATAAGCCTAAAGAAGAAGAGGTAGCACAAGTGTTGGTTGAGTTACCACACTCTACATCATCCACTCCCACAGGATCCAAAACTGGTGGTATGCTGAATCCATAGACTATATTGATAGACTTGAAGGAGGCATTGGATACTGAAACTATCAAAGGAAAAGACATTATGCTGCCGAGCACAAATTCTCTAGAAATGAAGAAGAAGAAAATCTTGAAGAAGAAGTCTTCGATTCTAGATGTAACATTGGATGAAGTCATTGTGATTCCACAATGGGATCCTAATGAGTTATCTTTTGAAAAAATTGGGACTCTTCAAGAGCTGCTTAAAAGGAAGAAAAGACAGGAAGAGATGAAGATTGAACATAAGCAAAAACAGGTGTTGCATGACATCAAAGATATATTTACAAAGGATTTTGACTTGGAGGATGAAATGCCTCATGCTCTAATCATTGATTAGCTCATCACCATTGTACAGAAAGTAATAGATGAGGACATAGACAACAATGAGAAGCTTCTACAATGGTCCCAGAGAAGATTTGAGAGAAAAGTTCTAGAGAAGATCTCAGAAGAGATAGCAACAAAACAGGTTGAACTTTCTGTTCTTGTAGAAACTTTAGAGAAAGTTACAACCAATGTTTATTCTTTGTATAGGAAACTATGTGATGTTGAATTTTTCAAAAAGGATAATTTACAGCTTGTTGAGAAGCTGTAGTTAGATTTGAGATCAACTGGTGCTACTTTAGGTAAAGATACTACCTCTAGTTCTTTACACTTTAATAAGTTGATTTATGCACAAAGGACAATAGCCAAGCTTATGGCTAAAGATGGTCACATAAGGGCCAAGTTGATAACTATTTAGACAAGCTTGTTTCCTCACTTGGAGGTAATACAAAAGGAACTTTCAAAAGCTAAGGAGTTACCACATAGAAGTGCTAATCTATCGACTGCAGAAAGTTTAGTGAGTCTAGCTGCTGAGCTAGAAATCAAACTGGAAGTTATGAAGGTTGCAAAGGATAGTTGGGATACAACATTTGAATCCACCCTGCAGCTTCATAAACAATTTTTGGATAAGTATAACTTAACCCCACCAGCAATCAGTGACAAAAACAAGGGGGAAGTTAGTAAGGAAATTAGTACTATGGAAGGAGGTAGCTAGTACAGAAGTTGGTAAAGAGTTATGGAAGTATACATCAGTACAACAAAGGTACACTTTTATATAATTTTTTGAAGGCATTGTAAAAATTTTGTAAGAATATTCCTAGGGGGAGTACTTTGTGTACTTAGGCAATATTTTGATGAAATGTACAGAAGTTATGATAAGTGTTTTTACCACTAATATCAAAGGGGGAGATTGTTAATCTCTAAGTTATGTTGATGATTAGTGTCCAACACTTAGTCATTTCATTAGGTAGTTTTAGTTGGCTATCACTGTGGCCAAGCTAAAACTATGTAAGGCTGAGCAACATTATCGAGCAGTTTTCAATATGCCTAGTTACATTGCTGAGCCGAGTGACATTGCCAAGCCGAGTAAAGATAGAGATGTTAAATGTCGAGCGACAAACAGTCAAAGTGCCAAGCAGAACAATTTTTTTATATTTGTCAAGAATGATAGAAACATCAAGGATAAGTGATCCAGCCAACTTGTATAAGATTTTTGGGCCGACATTGTGTGTATTTAATATTTTTATACAGAGTTAGTTATGCATTTTAATTGTTTTATCCTATGCATGACTCATTGTAAGCATTAATTGTTTTACCATCAAGTCATGGATAACAGATCTTGATTGTTGATCTAGATCTCACTGTCAGATCTATATAGATATATTAGATTGCTTTGAAACCCTATTTTTGTGTGGATGTGTATGTGCAAAAGGAAGAAGAGTAATTGATGAAGTGACTGCATTTGAAGTGAAATGCATAGAGGGTTATTTTGTTCAGAAGCAGAGATCAAGCAGAGTATAACACAGTGAATAGCAGAGTAAAGAATTATCAGATTATAAGATCAGAAGAGATACTAAAAAGAGGAGATCCATCATCAACATTCTGAGTGCATATCGAAGGATCAATACTCGAGACTTTCTAATCATTGTATTAGGTGAAAATCTCTTAATAGAGTGGTTTTAGCAGGCCTTTATTTATCTCTTAACATAGTGCTTACTTCATTGTAAGTTTAAATCCTTTAACAAGGTAGATTGTAATGATCTAAATCTTTTAACAGAGCAGACCTTTAACAGGGTAGATTAAATTTTGTAATCAAACATTGTAACCTTAATAGGTACACTTTATTATTGCAGTAGTGAAGACTTTTGTGGGTGTCATCCCCACCCCAGTTTTACCTATTTGGGTTTCTGGGTTACCAAATTATTATGTCATGGTGTGGATGTTATTTGAGATTACATTAGAATCATTTATATATGAATATGGATCAATTTCTTTTAAGTGTTTAATTTTGAAGATCTAATTCCCCTTCCCCCCTCAGTATCTTGCTTTCCCATTATTGTATTTCCAACAACATCTTCACAAGGAGCGGATAAATCAATGTCTTTATCCAAGGATTCATCTGAAAAAGTAGAATCATCCACAATGGATTCATGAGGAAGAGAGTAATCAACATACAAATCCAAAGGTTCATCCCAAATAGGAGGATTACCATCCCTATCATTAAAGCACATTGTAAAAGGTTTGGAAAATAGTTGAAACAACTTAGGCACAATAATAATGAATAAATAAATACATAGAAAATAGATCTCGATATATCCAAATGCATTCAAATGAAATGTATGATGAAAAATGTAAATGTTTTTTGTATTTTTAAAGAAATTTTGTAATTTTTATTTATTTTTGACATATAAATGCAAGAGCATAAAAGAAATCTACTTTTAAATGCATGTAAGATCTAACACAAGATGCAAATCTAACACCAAAAAGAAAGCGTTGTCTATCGCAGGTTCACCAAAATGTAACATATAAAAATGTAACATTTGAAATCTATGGGGGAAAGATAAGATATTCCTCTTCCATCCCAAGATGCACAAATGAATTATCCAAATTGATTAACCCCAAGAGATGGATCAATCCACAAATGAATCAACCATTTGGAAATGAGAGTAAGGAAGAAGATCTTAAATTTCCTATTTTATGGAAAGGAATGTGTAATAGATTTAGAATGATTAAGGATTTGAATTGAAATGGATAGGAGAAATGCACTAACCTTGAAATATTATAGATCAAAGAATGTTGTTTTTTGAGGTCTGTACTTAGTTTCAAGAGATACTAAAGTATGATCTAGAAAGGAAAAATAGAGATGAACAAAACCTAGAAATCATTTTATGATCTAACAACGTATTATGAAAAATGTCAACCTTGACCCAGAAATGTCACCCCTGACCCAATAATGTTGACCCTGACCTACACAGCCTCGACAGAAAATCTGTTTGCAGATCCCGATAGTTTGTTGAAAAGGGTATCTAGATCTAAGTTCAAATCTTAAATCCTGAACCTATAACTATAAGAAAAAGAGGTTTTTTTTTTGGGGGGGGGGTTTGCCTTAGTCAAACCCCAATTTTGGAATTAACTTTAAATATATGTAATTGAAATTGCAGATGTAAACAAAGTAAATGCATAAATTCACCTTGCTTGCAAAAAGTCCTTGTAGCAGATTGAAATCCTTCAATCCACAAGTATGTATGCACTAATGGATCTAGAATGTGGGATGTGGGATTTCTTCAATAAATTTCTTGTATATAACCAACACCAATTCTTGAATGGGTTCTTGATTTGGAAGAGGCTTGGAAGAAGGTGGATGGAGAGATCACCAAAAGGGCACTATGTTGCTTGAATCCTTCAATGGCCTCCAATGGACCTCTTTCATGAAAATGGATGCTAGAATGCTTTAGGATGGATGAATTCTTTCTTGAATTATTTCTCCTTAGCTTGCTAGAATTTCACTTGATGATAGTTTGAGAATGCTTGATCACGATTAGAAGACTTAGAGAAAATGAGAGGAGAAAGCTCCCTTTTATATGAAACTAGGGAATAATCTTCTAAGGAGGCTGACATAGGATAATTAAATTCCCCTTAAAGCCTTTACCTCTAGGAGAGGACCTATATTAAATATAATTTAGGAATTGACACTTCGAAACCCAAAACAGGCGACCCGAATCCAAGAAACAACTTTTTGCAAAGACCGACATTCGGAAACTGTGGGAACCTGAGATTTGAACCCTAGTCAAGGTCAAGGTTGACCTTGACCTAGGACTAGGTTGAGGTTGACCTTGACCTAGGTCAAGGTTGAGGTTGACATAGACCCAAAAGGTCAACCCTAACCCCTAAGGTCAAAGATCTCAGATCTGCAGTCTAGGATGCAAAATTTAGGTTGGAAAGAAGTGGAAGTAGGGGTAGAACAGGGGGAAAGCTGGGTCTAGATCAAGAACCCATTCAAGGTGCTTGAAATGACCCCAAAACACTTACTTAGAAGGCTAAACTAGTCACTATGGAAGTGCTTCCATTTTCTGACTATACAGGAACCTACCATATGGACATTTTCATTGGAATTGTGTATATTGCTTGAACTACTTGTTCTTGGTATCCTATCTCTTCCTCTGTATCCCATCATTTGCATAATGTGAAAAACCTTACCATATTATTGTGTTTGGATGCTCACATTTTGGACCCTTTATACATGGGAACTCAAAGCTTCCTCATCTTTGTACAACCACTTTAAAACCTCATTATCTTCTTCCTCTTTTGGTTGGTTGTCACTTTCTCTCACAAAATGGGAATTTTATTTTTTATTTTCATGGGAAATATTTGGCCTCCCATGTGATTTTTGAGAAGGAGGTAAATCAAACAAGGACACATAATATTCTACCACACCCTTTTAATGGATTCAGAATTGTTTCTCAAATTTGTGCATTACCTTAGTCATATTTTGATAATGTGTTTCTTTTACTCCTTCATTTTCAATCCTAGAGGGGTTTGGATCTCTGTCCTCTTGATTTGAAACACTTAAATTAACATCTTTGTTACTTGTATCTATTAAACTCACTTTCTCCTTTCCCTTAGTTGATGTAGATGTGTTAGTTTTGTCTTGATTTGAGTTAAAGACCAAAGTGGAACTAGGATCATCTTCTTTCCTTTTCTCAGTAGGAGAACTTGGGGTAGCCCCTTCACTATTATGTAGGATGAATGTCTCATTCATAGGTTTAACAATGTTGCAATGTTGAAAAAGATTCACATCAATACTTATGGTTATTTCCGCGCCCATGTATGGAAACTTTATAAATTGATAATATGTTGATGGAACCACTTCCATTTCATGTATCCATGGTCTCCCTAACAAAATTTTATAAGTTAATTTCATATCAAGCACTTGAAAAATAATATCCCTTTTGATTGGTCCCACTTGAATAAGAAACACCACCATTCCTTTAGAAGACCTTTCCTCATTATCATAGGGTTTGATAGTAATATTATTCTTTGGATCCATGGCAACTTCAGAAAATCCTAGGGCTTTGACAAGACTCAATGTGAAAATATTTAAACCAGATCCTCCATCAATGAAGACCCTTTTGACATGATGCTTGTGAATCAAGACCTCTATATGTAGTGGAAGATTTTGAGGATGATGGATAGACATGTCATCTTGTTTGGAAAATGATATCCTCATCTAGGTTATCGAGAATGGTTGTTTCTAGAAGAGACTTCTCTAAGATTTCCTTGTCATTTGGTGAAAGTTTCAACAACTCAGAATAAAAATTTGAGTAGGATTCTTTTGTAATTGATCCATAATATTGCAGTTTTGTTGAGAAGAAGAATATTGATTAGGACCCATAGGCTTAGGGATAGCTCCTTGTAAAGTAACCTTTGATGCTTGCCCCCTAGTAACCACATTAGAGGTTTCCTTTTATGGTGGATATTTCATAATGATAACATTGATAGTATTCTCATGTCTAGTTAAGGAATTGATGACATTCTCATAGCTATGTGTAAAATTTACTTTTTTATTACCTCCTTTGTTATTTTGGTTACTATTAGAAGACTCTCCCTTCTCATGATTGAAGAAAGGGATTTTGAAAGACACATGATCTTCATTATTTTGTGTCCCTTCCACCTTCATGACTCCATTATCTATTAAATTTTGTACCTCATGATTTAGTCTCGTGCAATCATTTGTCTTGTGCCCTCTATTTTGATGATATTTACAAATATTACTTTCATTCCATCATTAGGGATTAATTTGAGGTTCATAAGGTTTGGCCTTCAATAAAACAATGATTTTTTTAGCAATGAGAGTCCTTGGAGAATTCTTTACTGGTTCACCCAAGGGTGTGAACTTCCTACTTGGTGATGGGGTAAATAAGGATCTTGGCTTGTTAACCTCTTTTTTTTTCAAGTTGTTGGTATTAGGGTTTTTGTTGTTGTTGTTGTTGTTGTTAAATGGAACCTTGTTTGCTTGGTTCACATTATTGTCTTCGTTTGAAGATCTTGTGAGAGTAAAAGGAGTGGTTTTAAAATTATGTACCTCAACAACCCCATCATTGATAAGGTCCGTGTTGGTGTTCTTAATCCAAAAGTGATTGTTATTTCTCAAAGTGTGATTATGACTGTTGGAGTTGTTGTGATTATTAGGAGAATTTTTTTTCCTTATAGAACTTGATTTCTCCACTCTTTAACAAAAAATATTTGGTTATAACTTCATTTTCAATCATATCTTGGAAGGAATGTGTAAATTTCAATCTCCAATGATAATTCATTTCTGTGTCCAAACTATTCATAAAAATATCCATTTTTCCTTCTTAGGTAAACTTCTAGGGTATCGAGCAAATACTGCCCTCCATCATTGCAAGAAAATCAAGAATGCTTCCCCATCATGTTGCTTGGTGTCACATAAGTTAATCATTTTGACCTCATGTTTGATGTTATATGAATAATGATTCACAAACTTGGAAGCTAGCTCTTCAAAGGTTTTAATACTAGGTGGTAACTTGGAAAACCATTCCATTGCTGCTCCTCCCAAAGTCCCTTGTAATAACCTCATTAAATAGGTGGTATCGTGCATGAAATCCAAGATCAAAGTACAAAATTAACTTAAGTGATCTTGTGGATCAGATGCCCCCTCATACTTCTCATACTTAGAGAAAACTACATTCATAGGGAATGGTACCATAAATAAAGATTTGTCAAATGGAAATGGACATAAAGACTCAATTGAGAATGGCTTGGGAGCCATTTTTTTCTTCACGCTATCCAATTGCATTTGAAATAACTTAAATTGTTTATTCATGATGTTGATTGGATTAGCCTCATCTTCTTTCTTGTTCAATTTATGGACATCATAATCATGGGAAATTTTCACCCCCGCTTGTGCTAGGTCATAGAAATACTTATCCCTATATATTTCTAGGACTTTCTCTATGACTTTCATGAAGAATGGACTTTGCATCACCTCATTTATCCTTTCCTCAGTAGCATCCTCATCTTTAGGGTCCTTATTCCCTACATTGTTATCAATGTCTTGGTTATTAGGCTCAATTTCTCCTTCATTACCCTTGATGACATATATTTTTCCATTAGTGTCATGCCCAAAACTAGGGCAAAACACACACACATTTTTTTTTTTTAAAAAACACATAAGTACGCACAGAAGAAATGGTTGAGTTGGAAGGGTTAATAGCTAGGTAGATTTAACCTCCAAATTACAAGGTATATATGCAAACTAAATAATGGTCAAGACACAAACATATGCAGAACTGGGCAACAACTTGATTCCACGGGTTATCTGAATACTCAACTCATGCTGATCTAACTCTGATTCCTTGTTTAAAATTATGATGGTAGTTAGTGGTTATGGACATATGTTGGTCAAGGTTTCCTTAATGCTTACTTAACTATATACCTAGATTACAACCTAATCCGTTCAAGTCTAGTTCTAGTTAACATTAACTACTAGCTTCAGTCCAGTCAGATACATACTCTACTCCCAATCATACATGAAACATTTAACAATTGACAAGTTTAAAACTGAATAATAATTTCACTATATCAACAACTATTAATTAAAATCCAAAATCTAAGATCAAATCCAATTTCCTAACCTACTAATCGTCATTAATAAAATTATTCATCTATGAAAAAAAACATGCATTCCTAATCCATCAAATTCCTAACATACGACTTTAAATTAACTTTTTATTTAGACATTTGAAATATCCCCTAATTCAAAATTCAAATTTACTTTTAATTAAAATCAAGCATGACCCCTAACCCCTAGAACATAAGAGCAATATAATCCCCCTTTATTTTTATAATAAATTAACATTTAACATTATCCATACAATTAAATCAACTGAGCAAATTCATCTCTCAAATAGACTAATCAATACTTTAGACAAAGATCCCTAGTAATTAGATTCACAATCTCACAATAATAAATTAACCTAACAATTAATGCTAAGTACCCTGTTAAAGTGATTAAGTATAATATTGATAAATGATTCCAATACCAATTAAAATTTAAAACATGTTTAATACACTAAATGGTTCCAATACCAATTAAAATTAAAAACAATAAAGTTATCCCCCTAATGAATTATGCTACATCAAAAAGAATTAGATTATATATACCTAAAACACTACAAAAGTAATGATTAAAACAAAAGGGAGTAAGAACCCATTTACTAACTTCCTTTTTAAGCTAACCTAACTATGAAATGATCTCTAATTAATCACTAAATTATAACTACAATATTAAATCATTCTATTTATGCATCACATGCTACTCAAAAATTCTAAATAAAAGAAAACAGTAAGGAATATACTAATTTAAACTATCAAAAATCTACCCACACCAACCTATCTAGATATTTAATTTACCTATCCATTAAACCCTAAATAACTACTAACAAAAAGTCCCTTTTTACATAGCAAATCAAATGCAAATGTATGGGGTTTCGAAATCTACAAATTGGGGAGAGTGCAAGATGACAAGACAAGTACTGGGGCCGACCATACTACCCACCTACCATCTCATCCCAAAAAATTTTGCATGGTAAGGGAGACCAAAGAAGGTGGTGTGGGATTCAAGCAAGGAGATGTGAATGTAAGGTCTTTAGGGCCCACCAACCAAGGCTTCCATCTCCCAAGGGAATTTTGAAAGTGGAGAAGGGAGTTGACTTGGGTGGGAGAATATGTCACGTCAGAAGTTTAGGGGAATGTGGACAACAAGAAAGGTGGAACCACTTCCAAGTAGTTCATCCATTTTCAAGGTGATTGAATTTTTTTTATACTTAGAAAAACAAATGTTTATGCAAAAAGGTGAGAGATCAAGGTTGGGCCCACAGAAGGGGTAATAGTAAAGTGAGGTTATCTTTGATTAAGGGTTAAATTGCATGTTTAAATTACTGAGATATGGTTGCGAATTTAATTAGGGATAAAACACATTTGGAAATGAATATTCTCTATGGTAAAGAGAATATCTCATTTCCCATACAAATTCCAGAGAGCATTTTTGCTCCAAATTTGGAAAGTGCTATGGGTTTTATTTGGTATAAGATCTTTCATTTTTTTGATTTGCTTGGTTCTTTTTTTGGTAGAAGATCATAGTGCACAGTAGGATAGATTTATTGAAAAATATATGAGAGGGACCAATATTATTTACTTAATTTGATATTAACATGCTAACTAATTAGATTTGTTATTGATTTCAAAGTTATTTCTCCTCCTCAAGAGTTGAGATTGAAATGCATATTTCTATAGAATAAAGTTAAATCTAGGAGGTTTTCAAGATACAAAATTTCTTAAGATTGATGTGAATGAAACTATAATATTTTTCTTCTCTTTCAATATTAGGTATCCTTCTATTCATGGATGATTAAATTCTTTCTTTTAGGAATTTAAAATGTAATATTCATGAACTAAGGATTCTATCTTTTACAACATGATAATATAACAATCTACATTTCAACCTCTTCAAGATGATAAATTTACTCAATGCTTAAATGGTACACAACATGTTTTTCTTTAATAGATTATTATATAAGAAAGATATCTCTCCACATCTAGCTTGAGAAGCTTCAAAATTGAACATTACAACAATCAACAAAATGAATTTCAATACAAGAGTGACTATACAACATTAAAGTTGCTTGCACACAACTACTTCAAATAGGGGTTTCTTTCAAGCTTCATTCTCCATATTTATAAATTCAAAAACCTATAAATTTCATGAGGGACACCATCGGAAGCTCACCTTGCAACCAAGGCCTCAAGGAGGCCACCCCCGAGCTTGGAGAACCAAGGTTAAACAAGGTTTCACATCTAAATTTTCACAACATTCTCTATGCACAAAAAAAATAGTAAACTCCCAATCAAGGTCTCACAAATGAGTTTTACAAACACATTTAAGTAAGGTGAAGGTGGGGTTTTCCAAGGAGGAGAATGCCATTACAATTTCCAAATTTCTCAACAAGAGTTTTCCATGCCTCTCCAAGGCTATATTGATAATACTTCCATTTACACATTGGTCATTTCTATGCCAAAATATAATATTTTCAACATGGCTTCATGGAGCCCATACTCTGTAAAATTATTCCTCTTCTCTAAGAGAAAAGACTCTCACTACAATGGAGAGCCCAACTAAACCCTTCACCCAAGGTCACTCCTTCCCTTCCCAAAGGGTGAGTAATTCCTTCACTCCCATGAACAACACTCCCAAACCAAAGAACAAAAGTTGATACAAAAATCCAAATGCATTCCCTACCCAACACATTACAACACTACACAAGATTACATACATGAATCCTATACAAGATTTCATATTCATAAAACAATACATCCAAATTTTCTTGCAACAAATCAAGCACTCCATGGTAAGAGAAACCAACCTTCCAAATGTGTTATGGAAAAATGAAACATGAGAAGAGCCCAATTCTTTATCTTTCCTCCTTCCAAAACCCTAATTGTCTCTAAAATTAGAGAGTGGGTGAACACCAAATAAGTCTCCCAAAACCCTCTAAAAAGACCCCCATAAATGTACTCAAGAATTACCAATCATGAGATATGACAACTAGCCTTTTTGTCTCCCCTCTTAATTGTGAGGCTAGCAAGGAGTGTGGGACAAATTAGATGTATGAGACCATCTCTATTTTTTCCACTTTTGAAAGGTAGGCATTTTAGAGAGTCATAATGGTGACCTAGGTTTCTCCCATAGGTAAAAACTAACCCTAACCCAAAGTACCCCCTTAGGGTTAACTAATTTAGGTCAAAAATACACTCTAGGGTCACTTTTAATCCCTCCAAAGTACTCCTAAGGTTCAAATCCGAGTTCTAACATGATGAGATCCCTACAAGGAATCTATATGCAAGTGATTAATATAATATCATAAAAGGTTAAGTGATTCTTTCCCAAGCCCTAATTGACATGTCACTATCCACATGGACAACACAAGTGTCAAGTGACACCAAACAAAATACACTTCACAAATGACATGTCCAAATAACAACATAAATTCAAACTATTAACACACATTCAGATTACATTTACAACAAGGGTCACATTACAATAAGGTTTCAACCCCTTATTGGATTAAACCTTGGCTTACTCAATTCACATGTGTTTAGCCCTAATTCTTCAAAAAATTCTATGGTTCCCATTCCTGCACACTAAACTTCAAGCATCAGTAGTCCAAGATGATAAAATTACATGCAATATATATTTTTAATTTATAATTTGGAACATTAATCTATAAGAAGAATTAAGCCTCTAATTGAAATTTTCATACATAAATATTTAAAATATAAGAATTCCTTAATCACCATGAGATAACATGCATAAAATAGTCAAGTCTAATCATGTTTCGGTCTTCTCATCAATTCCCTGATCTAAACATATATAATCAAAATCAACCACCTATTCTAGATCTAATCCATGTCAAAATGTAATCTACACAATATAATCATCATCATAACATAATATCACGAGTCTCTGTCAGGGTAAAAAAAAGTGTATCAATGTATCAAAACATAAATTGTCAAAGTGTGATCGAGCAGTAAAGCTATGATTGGTTAGGGTGAGGCCTCACATCCTCCCCCACTAGGCATGAGCTTCTTCCTAGAGTTCATTAGAAATATATGGGTACTAAGATCTCATCTGTGCTGCATCCTCCCATGAAGCTATGACCTCATCATAACAGTCCCACTGGACCCTAACCTGGTCCAGCTCTCGGCCTCAAAGTGCAAGGGTCCATCAGGATATAATGTGAATGGGCTCCAGTGCTAGCTATCCATTCGACTCCACCTACAAGGCATCCCAATCTATAATGTGAGACTAATCATAAATATATTTCCATAGCACAGATACATAAAACACATTGTGGATGTGTGACAAGCTGGGTGGAAAGGCTAGAGGGTAGGAAACTGGTCCTATCCTCTCCAATATCTTGAAAGGTCCAACAAAGCAAGGCACTAACTTAGAGCCCTTTTCAAAATGGATTGGACTCTTATGTGGGCACACTCTCAAGAAGACCCTATCTCCAACCATATACTCACAATTAACCCTCTTCGCATCTGCATACTTCTTCTATCGATACTAAGCCTCCCTAAAGTTTTGTCTAATCAAGACAACCTACTACTCCATATCCTTGACCAACTAAGGTCTAATAGATAACCTATCCTCAATCCTATCCCAACTCAGTGGTGTCCTGCATGGTCTATCATACAAGGCTTGATATGGTGGCATACCTATAGAAGAATGATGCCCATTATTATAGGAAAACTCAATCAGATGTAGGTACTCCTCCCACTTGACCTGATGGTCTATCACATACATGCACAACATGTCCTCCAATACCTGGTTAACCCTCTTGGTCTGGCCATCTGTTTGAGGGTGATATACTATACTAAAATTGAGCCTAGTGCCTAACACTTCCTATAACTCTCTCCAAAAGGCTGATGTGAACAAGGAGTCTCTATTAGAGATGAACTTACAGGGAATACCATGAAGTCTGACAATATCCCACAAAAAGACCTGAGCTATGTCTCATGCTATGAATGTAGTATGCATGGGTGAGAAGTGGGCAACCTTGGTCAATGTGTCGACTGTCACCAAGATAGCATCATGGTGGTGAGAGGACATAGGGAGACCAACAATGAAGTCCATAGATATAGTATCCCACTTCCACTAAACAATCTCATGTGGCTATAGGAGTCCACCTAGATGATCATGCTCTACCTTCACTCTCTGGCACTCTAGACATCTAGCAACTATGCTGGCAATCTGCAATCTCATACCCGGCCAATGGTACAACTGTCTCATATTGGCATGCAATTTCTTAACTCCTAGATGAGCTGCATAAGGTGCTTTGTGAGCCTCAAGTACAATAAACTCCCGCAATTCACCCATAGAAGGTACATAGATGCATCCCCTATGATGTAGAAGTCCATAAGACTCCAAGGAATACTCTACAAATTTTCCCTCCAAGGGTCTCTAAGAATAGATAAACTAACAAACCTCCACATACAATCCATCCCCAGGAAAATGATGCAAAATGTGGTCCCTCAAATCTGTACTAGAAGTCATAGATGAGAGCTCATGTCACCTCCTACTCAAGGCATCTGCAACTAAGTTCTCCTTCTTCTTGATGTAATGAACATTGAAATCATACTCACACAAAAACTCCATCCATCTCCTCTGCCTAGCATTAAGATTAGGCTATGTAAAGATATACTGTAGGCTCTGGTGATCTAAATTAAGCTCAAATTGGTGACGTAGAAGGAAATGTTTCCATCTCACTAAAGCGTGAACCACCACCATGATTTCTAGGTCATGCATAGGATAATTAATTTCATGAGTCTTTAGCTTCCTAGACTCGAAAGCTATAGGATGACCTTCCTACATAAGGACTTCTCCTAAACCATCCAATGACGCATTAGTACACACAACAAAATCTACCAAAGGATCTGGCACTGCTAAAATTAGTGCACTAGTAAGGGCTCTCTTGAGCTCCTTAAAAGCTCTCTCACACTTCTTTGTCCATTCATACCTCTTCCCCTTTCTCTGAAGGGTGGTGATGGGATGAGCCACTCTAGAGAATACTACCAAAAAGCATCTGTAATATCCTACTAAGCCCATAAAACTCCTGACCTCAGTGACACTCATGGGTGTTGGCCAATCCATAATATCTATAATCTTCAATGGGTCTATAGAGATCCCATCACCGGATATAACATGACCGAGATAATGAACCTCGGGTCTAGAGAAGGAACACTTTGAAAAGCTGCCATATAACTGATTCTCTCTCAAATGCTATAGAACCTATCTCAGATGCTCCTCATGCTCCTCATTGCGAGAATATATCAGAATATCATCGAGGAACATTATCACAAATTTATCCAAAAATGTACACAATACTTTGTTCATGAGGTTGATGAACACAACTAGAGCATTCATGAGGCCAAATGGCACTAATGTGAACTCATAGTGACCATACCTCATGCGAAAAGCAGTCTTGTGGATATCACTTTCCACAATCCATAACTGATGGTACCCCGAATTTAGATCTATCTTTGAGAACACTCAGGCACCCTGCAACTGATCAAATAGATCATCGATCCTGGGAAGTGGGTATTGGTTCTTAATTGTTACTTTATTTACTTGCCGATAATCAATGCACAATCAAAGTGACCCATCCTTCTTCACAAAAATCATAGGTGCCCCAAGGTGATATACTAGGTCAGACATGCCCTTTCTCCAAGAGCTCTTCTAACTGAATCTTGAGCTCGTCAAGCTCATGTGTGGTCATCATGTAGGGTGCTCTAGATACTGGCTCGGCTCCTGGTACAAGATCTATATGAAAATCAACTGCCCTAGGTGGGGGCATACCAGGTAGTTTAGTAGGGAACACATCCAAAAATTCCTAAAGAATAGGATAATCCTTGAGCAAAGGCTCCCCTCCTGAATCCTCATCTCTATCACTAATGGTGATGGAAAATAACTAACAACCCTTCCGCATGCACTACCTAAGTTGCATAGCAGAAATAATGTGAAGGGATATGGGTCTTTGTACCCCAAATATCACCATAGAAGTGTTGTGATCATCAACACACTCAACCCTCTTCTGATGACAATCCACCTTGGCACTGTGGGTGCATAGCCAATCCATGCCAAGGACTACATCATAAGAACCTAGAGGGGTAATGTGGAGATCAGTCATCGTGATAAGGTCTCCAATTTGAATCTAACAACTGTAAACTAAGGAACAAATAGAGACTCTAGCTCTAGAAGCTAACTCAACCTCCCAACCAACATCCTATCTAACTGCCACTAGCCCGTAACACTCCACTACATAGGGAGATATAAAGGAGTCTATGTCTCCTAAATCAAACAAGATAGAAACACTGGTACCTTGAATCATACTTGCATCCTTAATGATGGTGGCCTGATGCTCGGCCTAGCAGTTATCAACTGCTAGAAAAACTCTATGGGATCTACTCATATATCCAACTGTAGGCTCTGAGATAGCCCCTCTTTGACCACTGGCTGACTGTCTCTGTGGGCACTCTCTCACTAAATGACCTATACCACCACAAGTGTAACATGGCCCAAAGGTTTGAATCTACACTCTCTGTGTCTTAGTCTGTTGTGACCCTCCAGTCCTTCTAGAACCACTGTCTCCACCCCTAGAGGACTACTGAGTCCTAGCTGATTGTGTCTGAGGGTTCTGTGTCCTATGATCCTATCTAGGGCCCTGAGACTACCACTGCTTGCGCTTAGAGCTATGATAACCCTGTGAATGCCTCTATCTGGAATCCTACTGGGATCTCTGCTATTGAGACTGTTGACCCTTAAAGGATCCTGCTGAATGATTCTGTTTTCCTTCCCAAGGGGGTCTCTATTGTCCTAACTGCTGGGAAGAGGGGTTTTAGTGTTGGGACCGATCTTGAGACTCCTATCTAGTATGAATATCCTTAGCTACAAGTGCCATCTCAACTGCCCCTCTGAACATGGTAAGAAATGCTAGGCATACTGTGCTCTGAAGAGACATATTAAGTCCCTTAATGAAACTATGAATATGCAATTTCTCATTCTTCATGTAATCAACATATGGAAGGAGCGCAAGAAACTGACTCTCATACTAGTTCACCATGAGGCCTCTCTGTTGGAGATCATGGAACTCCTCTATCTATCTCTATCTGAAATGCTTAGAGAGATATCTCTCATAGAAATGGGCCTCAAAAGTCTCCCAAGTGAGTGTGTCAATACTCACTCCACCAATGGACACCTCCTGCTCCCACCAAGTGGAAGCCTTCTCCCATAGGAGATGGACTGCTGGTCATGCCTTTAGATTACTCCCATAAGGGTGCAATCTAAAACATCATTGTAAACTCTGTAACTAGACCTTCGCTACTGAACCATCAGTGGATTCCAAAAACAAGGGTGGATGAAGTCATAATAACTCCCGAATCTCATCTCCAACATCTCTAGGGGGTCTATCCCTAGTACGTATCTCATGCTCACATGGTATAACAACTCGATGAACTGACTCACCCTCCTAATCATCATGACCCTCCACAGACCTGGGTGGAGGACTCCTACTCCTTTCTCTGCTAACTGCTCTCTCATTCTCTGAAACATGTGCTTCCCTTTCGAGAATCTACTGCTAAAATACGGGTGGTATTCTCTACCGAATCACCCCAATAAAATTTTGGAGAACATCCATAATATCTTGGTTAGGGTTTAGAGGTGGGGGAGGTGGTGGAGGTGGTGGTGGTGGATCCTCCTGTCCTGCCCCTACATTGGGAGCTCTATGACTTCTACCTCGGCGGTTAGCTCTGGTGACCGCAGGTATCCTACACAATGATTTAAGTTTAGAGTGAGTTGAAACATAATGGGTTAGGTTCCTTATGTCAAAACTTCTCTCTGATACCAAAATGTCATGTCCAAAACTAGGGAAAAACACACACACAAATTTTTTCTTATAAAACACATAAGTACGCACACTAACAATGGTTGAGTTGGAAGGGGTAATATCAAGGTAGAGTTATTGTTTGAATTACAAGGTATATACATAGACTAAATAAGGGTCAAGCCACAAACAAATGTAGAACTAGGAAACAACTTGATTCCATAGGTTATCTGAATACTCAATTCAGGCTGATCTAACTCTGATTCCTTGTTTAAAATCATGATGGTAGTTAGTGGTTATGGACATATGTTGGTCAAGGTTGTCCTAATGCTTACTTAACTATACACCTAGATTACAACCTAATCCATTCAAGTCTAGTTCCGGTTAACATTAACTACAAGTTCGAGTCTAGTCAGATACATACTCTACTCCCAATCATACATGAAACATTTAACAATTGACAAGATTAAAATTGAATAATAATTTCACTATATCAACAACTATTAATTAAAATCCAAAATCTAAGATCAAATCCAATTTCCTAACCTACTAATTTTTATTAATAAAATTATTCTCCTATGACAAAACACATGCATTCCTAATCCATCACATTCCTAACATACAACTTTAAATTAACCTTTTATTTAAACATTTGAAATATCCCCTAATTCAAAATTCAAATTTACTTTTAATTAAAATTGAGCGTGACACCTAACCCCTAGAACATAAGAGAAATATAATCCCCCTTTATTTTTATAATAAATTAACATTTAACATTATCCATAGAATTAAATCAACTGAGCAAATCCATCTCTCAAATAGACTAATCAATACTTTAGACAAAGATCCCTAGTAATTAGATTCACAATCTCACAATAATAAATTAACCTAACAATTAATGCTAAGTACCCTGTTAAAGTGATTAACTATAATATTGATAAATGATTCTAATACCAATTAAAATTCAAAACATGTTTAATACACTAAATGGTTCCAATACCAATTAAAATTAAAAACGCTAAAGTTATCCCCCTAATGAATTATGCTACATCAAAAAGAATTAGGTTATATATACCTAAAACACTAGAAAACTAATGATTAAAACAAAAGGGAGTAAGAACCCATTTACTAAGTTGCTTGTTAAGCTAACCTAACTATCAAATGATCTCTAATTAACCACTAAATTATAAGTACAATATTAAATCAATCTATATATGCACCACATGGTACTCAAAAATTTTGAATAAAAGAAAACAGTAAGGAATATACTAAATTAAACTATCAACAATCTACCCATACCAACCAATCTAGCAATTTAATCTAGCTATCCATTAACCCCTAACTAACCACTAACAAAAAGTCCCTTTTTACATAGCAAATCAAATGCAAATGCATGGGGTTTCGAAATCTATAAATTGGGGAGAGTGTAGGATGACAAGACAAGTACTGGGGCCCACCATACTACCCACCTACCATCTCATCCCAAAATATTTCACATGGTAAGGGAGACCAAAGAAGGCGGCATGGGATTCAAGGAAAGATATGGGAATGTAAAGTCTGCAGGGCCCACCAACCAAGGCTTCAATCTCCCAAGGGAATTTTGAAAGTGGAGAAGGGAGTTGACATGGGTGGGAGAATATGTCATGTCAGAAGTTTAGCAGAATGTGGACAGCAAGAAAGGTGTTGGCACTTCCAAGTAGTTCAGCCCTTTTTCAAGGTGATTGAATTTTTTTTTATAGTTAGCACAACAAATGTTTATGCAAAAAGGTGAGAGATCAAGGTGGGGCCCATAGAAGGGGTAATAATAAAGTGAGGTTATCTTTGATTAAGGGTTAAATTACATGTTTAAATTACTGAGATATGATTTCAAATTTAATTAGGGATAAAATAAATTGGGAAAGGAATATTCTTTGTGGTAAAGAGAATATTTTCTTTCCCATACAAATTCCAGAGAGTATTTTTGCTCCAAATCTGGAAAGTGCTATGAGTTTTATTTGGTATAAGCTCTTTCATTTTTTTGATTTGCTTGGTTCTTTTTTTGGTAGAAGATCATAGTTCACAATAGGATTGATTTATTGAACAATATACAAGAGGGACCAATAGTATTTACTGAATTTCATATTAACATGCTAACTAATTAGATTTGTTGTTGATTTCAAAGTTATTTCTCCTCCTCAAGAGTTGAGATTGAAATGCAGATTTCTATAGAAGAAAGTTAAATCTAGGAGGTTTTCAAGATGCAAAATTTCTTAAGATTGATGTGAATGAAACTATAATATCATTCTTCTCTTTCAAAATTAGGTATCTTTCTATTCATGGATGATTAATTTTTTTTTTTTAGGAATTCAAAATGCAATATTCATGAACTAAGGATTCTATCTTTTACAACATGATAATCTAACAATCTACATTTGAAACTCTTCAAGATGATAAATTTATCAATGCTTGAATGGTAAACAACTGTATAGTAAAAAAATGGAAGCACTTCCACTTTAGACTTGTTTAGCCTTCTGAGTAAGTGTTTTGGGGTCATGACAAGTGCCTTGACTAGGTTCCTGATCTTGACATGGCTTCCCCCTATTCTGCCTTTCTGTCCACCATTTTTTGACCTAATTTTTGCATTCTAGGATACAAACCTATGTTTCTGGGATTTAGGGATAGGGTCAACCTTCTAGGATAGGGTCGACCTCAGCCCTAACCTAGGACAGGTTTGACCTCGACCCTATCCCAGGCTCCAAATCCTGGGAACTTTCAGATTGTGGATGTTGGTCTATGCAAAAGTCTATTCCCGCTTTCGGGTCGGCTGTTTCAGGTTTTTAATTGGTTGATTCCTAAATTATATTTAATATAGGTCCTCTCCTAGGGTTAAAGGCTTAAATAGTGATTTAATTATCCTATGTAGGCCTCCTTAGAAGATTGTGCCCTAGTTTCATATAAAAGGGATCTTTTCTCCTCTCATTTTTGCTAAGCATCATTAGGCAATTGAGAAGGATTTTCAAGTGCAATTCAAGAAAGCTAAGGAGAAATATTTCAAGAAAAATTCAAGCATCCATTTTCATGAAGGAGATCCATTTTAGGCCATTAAAGGATTCAAGCTACATAGTGCCCTTTTGGTGATCTCTCCATCCACCTTCTTCCAAGCCTCTTCCAAATTCAAGAACCCATTCAAGACTTGGTGTTGGAGATCTACAAGTGATTGATTGAAGCCATCCTACATGATACATTATACATTCTAGATCCATTTGATGCATACATACTTGTGGATTCACAAATTCAAATCTGCCATAAGGGCTTCCATATAAGCAAGGTGAATTTATGTGTTTACTTTGTTTATCTCTACAATTTCAATTATATTATAAGGTTAATTCAAAAACTGGGGTTTGACCAAGGCAAACCCCTCCCCCACAACAAAAAAAAACCTTTTTTCTTGCAGGTACAGGTTTGGGACTGTAGCTTTGAGACCAGATCTGGATACCCTTTTCAGATTTCTTTCAGACTGTGTGAACAGGGACACTTTTGGAGTTGAGCATATCAAGTTGGAAAAAGTGGTACAGGGTCAAGTTTTTTCATAAGACAACATTGAATCAGAAAAAGATTTCTAGGTTTTGTTCATCTCTATGTTCTGGTTTCAGATCATACTTTAGTTTTTCTAGAAACAGCCTACAGACCTCAAAAAATAGTGTTCTTTGATCTGCACTATTTTGAGGTTGGTACTTCATCTCATCCATTTCAATTCCTAGAACTATCTTATAAATTCCTTTCTAAAATAGGAATTTAAGATCTTTCCTCTTTGCTCTCATTTCTAAATAATTGATTCATTTCTACATTGATGCTTTTTGGGTTGATCAATTTGGATCTTTCATTTGTGCATTTGAGGTTGAAAGGAACATCTTATCTTCCTCACACATCACACAAACATCCACTTATTTAAAATGTGACATCTTTTCTTATGTTACACATAGTAACACATCTATTTTATATGTTACAACAACAACATATTTTTCTTTAATATTTTATTACATAAGAAGGATATCTCTCCACATCTAGCTTGAGAAGCTTCAAAATTGAACATTACAACAATAAAAAAAATGAATTGCAATACAAGAGTGACTATGCAAAATTGAAGTTGCTTGCACATTACTACTCTAAATAGGGGTTTCTTTCAAGCTTCATTCTCCATCTTCATGAATTCAAAAACTTGCAAATTTCATGAGGGACGTCATGGGAAGCTCACCTCCCAACCAAGGCCTCAAGGAGGCCACCCTCGATCTTGGAGAACCGAGGCTAAACAAGGTTTCACATCCAAATTTTCACAACATTCTCTATGCACAAAAACAACAATAAACTCCCAATCAAGGTCTCACAAATGAGTTTTACAAACCCATTGGAGTAAGGTGAAGGTGGGATTTTCCATGGAGGAGAATACCTTTATAATTTTCAAATTTTGCAACAAGAGTTTTTCATCCCTCTCCAAGGCTATATTGACAATGCTTCCATTTACACATTGGCCATTTCTATGCCAAAATACAATATTTCTAACATGGCTTCATAGAGCCCATACTCCATGAAATTATCCCTCTTCACAAAGAGAAGAGACTCTCACTACAATGGAGAGCCCAACTAACCCCTTCACCCAAGGCCACTTATTTCCTTCCCAAAGGGTGAGTAATGCCTTCACTCCCATGAACAACACTCCCAAATAAAAGAATAAAAGTTGATACAAAAATCCAAATGCATTCTCTACCAAACACATTATAATAAAATTTACATACTACAACACTACACAAGATTACATACATGAATCACATACAAGATTTCATATTCATAAAACAATACATCCAAATTTTCTTGCAACAAATCAAGCACTCCATGACAAGAGAAGCCAACCTTCCAAACATGTTATTGAAAAATGAAACTTGAGAAGAGCTCAATTCCTTATCTTTCCTCCTTCCAAAACCTTAATTATATCTAAAATTAAAGAGTGGGTGAACACCCACTAAGTCTCTCAAAACCCTCTAAAAATATCCCCAAAAGTGTACTCAAGAACTAGCAATCATGAGATATGACAACTAGCCTTTTTGTCTCCCCTCTTAATTATGAAGTTAGCAAGGAGTGTGGGACAAGTTAGATGTATGAGGCCATCTCTATTTTTCTCACTTTTGAAAGGTAGACATTTTAGAGAGTCATAATGGTGACCTAGGTTTCTCCCATAGGTAAAAACTAACCCTAACACAAGGTACCCCCTTAGGGTTAACTAATTTAAGTCAAAAGCACACTCTAGGGTCACTTTTAATCCCTCCAAAGTACTCCTAAGGTTCAAATATGAGTTTGAAAATGATGGGATCCCTACAAGGCATCTATATGCAAGTGATTAATATAATATCATAAAAGGTTAAGTGATTCTTTTCCAAGCCTTAATTGACATTTTACTATCCACATGGACAACACAAATGTCAAGTGACACCAAACAAAATACACATCACATTAAAAAATTACATGTCCAAATAACAACATAAATTCAAACTATTAACACACATTCAGATTACATTTACAACAAGAGTCACATTACAATGAGGTTTCAACCCCTTATTGGATTAAACCTTGGCTTACTCAATTCACATGTGTTTAGCCCTGGTTCTCTGAAAAATTCCATGGTTCCCATTCCCGCACACTAAACTTTGAGCATCAATAGTCCAAGATGATAAAATTACATGCAATATATATTTATAATGTATAATTTTCAACATTAATCTATAAGCAGAATTAAGCCTCTAATTGAAATTTTCATACATAAATGTTTAAAATATAAGAATTCCTTAATCACCATGACATAACATCCATAAAATAGTCAAGTCTAATCATGTTTTGGTCTTCTCATCAATTTCATGATCTAAATATATATAATCAAAATCAACCACCTGTTCTAGGTCTAATCCATGTCAAAATATAATCCACACAATATAATCATCATCATAACATAATATCATGAGTCTCTGTCAGGATAACAAAAAGTGTATCAATGTATCAAAACATAAAGTGTCAAAGTGTGATCAAGCAGTAAATCTATGATGGGTTGGGGTGAGGCCTCACAATTAGTATGCAAAAAGAAACAAATGTATGAATTTTCGGTTACACTACACCAAAAGATAGGTTTTAGTTCAGACTAAAAGAGCTAAGTAAAGAGAAATCCGACAACACAAGTTTTACAGTGCAAACTAAAAGTGCAACCCGAACATGATACAGAGGAACACGACAAGTAGGTTAAACTATAAACCAAAGAGTAGTAAAGAGAGGAACCTAATAGAGCAATGAAACCCAATAGATAGTTCAACAAAGGAACGCCAAAAGACTTTCAGAGCAACCCGAGCATCAGACACCAAAAGTTAGTTATATCCTAAGAAAAGTGGATCTGACTTCCACGTCAAATAAAATAGTTATGCTTTATATTTGGAGTTTAGATTTGTTTTAAAAACATTTCTTGAGGAACAAGAAACATAAATTGTAATTGTTTTAATTAGTCTAACTGATTAAAAATATGCAAACTAGGAGATCAAGGTCAAGTTGTAAACCTTTGATCATAGAGTTAAGTTTGTAATACATGAAAATAAAAAGGTCAAATCTATTGTATAAATAGTTGTTTAATCATTCATTTGAGAAGGATGAGAGGATGATTATAGCCAAGGAGCACTTCTATAGATCAGACTGGGAGTTTCAAGAAGAAGAAGAACAAAAGGTGAATTTGGTTATCAAGAACCAAGAATCAAGGCTACCAAAAAACAAAGGTATTAATCAATCACATTAGGTGATACATTATATATGTAAAATTTAATTGATCTGTAATCAAAAATTGTAGATTGCATACACTCAGGTCAATGAGTATTTTTTTCTACATTCTAACAAGTGTAGAAAATAGAATAAATCCTTTCAAGAAAGGTGGATTTAACAATCCTATTGTAAATCTCTTAACCGAGTGCACACTAAACAGTGTTGCTAAAGCTCTTAACAAAGTAGACCTTAACCAGTCTCCACATAATACTCTTAATAGGGTAGATCATTAGAAGTGATCAAATTTTAAGCCTTAACTAGCCCCTTCCAATCTACAGATAGTGAATTTTTTATGAGTGTCATCCCCACCACATTTTTTACCTTCTAGTAAGGGTTTTCTGCATTACCATATCTTGTGTTATGTGTTATTTATTTCATGAATGTTTCTATGAATGTCTACATACAATTAAGATTATGAATTGATATCACATACATAAAGAAAGAACATCATATATGATTGGTAAAGAAAAGATTTGATTACATAAGGTTAAAGGTTAATTAACTACAAGTTTTAGAGGTACCGATTCACCCCTCCCCTCTAAGTACATACTTCCCATTATTTTCAATAGTTGGTATTAGAGCTAGATCTCTTATTTGGAAATTTGAAAGACTTAAGAGAAAATATCATACAATGGAGAAGTATAGGCTTGACAGAAGTATTGAGAATCAAAAGTTAGAAATTCAGATCTCCTTTGAACAATATAAAGAAGCTATAATAAAGAGGAGACAATTGTTTGATGAAAGAAAGATTATGGCATCTCCATGTAATGAAACAGAATATCAAGAAGAAGAAGAGATACCAGATCTATTTGATTCTTCAAGATCCACAACTAGCAAAGCATCATACACATTAGAAGAAAACATTACAAGTCTTGATGAAAATAATCAACATCTAGCTAGACAAGTGAAATCTATGGAAATTGGTCAAGAGACAAAGATGGTAAGAATGATTGATGTCATGAACAATGCTAGACCAGCTGAACAAGAAATAACACTAGCTATTGATGACAGGAGGAAGATTACTGAAATACTACAAGAGAAAGATTCATAAATATAAAGACTTAAAGAACATCATCATGAGATCACAAATCAAATTATTCTTATGAGTCAAGAGGCAAACAGAATGAATACAAAACTTATTGAAAGAATAGAAGCTATCGGTGAGATAAGACAAGAAAATAAAAAGCTGAAACATGAAGTGAAAATTTAGAAACAACATAATTACATGATAAAGAGAGTTGAAGAAAGCACCAAAAGGATGGATAATTTTTAGGATGGACAAAGGAGAGACAACAAAAACATTGAACTAGGTTATATCGAGAATGGAGAATCACCCAACTAAGTTGATCCAAAGAATGTCTATGCAAATCCAATAGAAAGAAGGTGACATTCAATCACTATGGAAGGTCAGGCCACACATCAAATGTATGCAGGAGAAAAATGAAATTTATTCGTAAATCCATACCTTCATTCATAGGAACTTGTTATAAATGTAACAAGAAATGACATAAAGCATATGAATCTAAATATGAGGTGAAGCAACCAAAAGAAGGAAACCTACATGGAAAAATACTGTCCTACTTGCAAATTACATGGGAAAACATCTCTTGAATGCTAGAAGAAGATAAAAAAACCATGGAAGCCTAAAGATCAAGAAAATTCTTATCAACCAAAAAGAGTTAGTAACCAATATGTTTGGGATTACAATACATGGGAAAAATATACAATATGTGGAAGATTTGGTCACATAGCTGCAAACTCTATGAGAAAATGGACAAGAAAGTCTAGGAGCAGGACTAACCCCAGAATGGCATGTCTATACTATCATAAAGTTGGTCATCTAAAGAAAGACTACAAAGACCAAATGACAGAGATAAACACCTTTCCCAATGGAAACACCATTGAAGACATCAAGAAGATGGGAAACAAAATGTGGAAGAAAGCTACAAATACTAATGAAGCTGGACTGAGAAATGCAATTAGTGACACCTTATATAATAGATCTAGTGACATCACCACCCCCACCTAAGCAGAACAAGTAAGTATAGAACTACATTATACCAAGTTATATTCTACATCAGTTCCATTATGCATAGTTAAAATACCAAATCAGCATAATAAAAGATGCACTATGGTATTACTTGTTATGATTCTATGAAAACAATTTCGTCAGTCAATACATAATAAAATGCATTAGTGTAGATACAAAGCTAAGCTATCTATACTTACCAAGAATCATCAGTCAACACATAAAGGCTGAGTTTCTAGTGTAAACAAAGATTCGTTGGTAATCATGTAAGTTGACAATGTTGTCTTCGTCATACACAAAAATCCATCGGTGAATGTAACAAGTTGACAGCTACCCTGATGCATTGTGTTCTCATCGAGAATGGTATTTAGGTATCACCTAAAGACTCTGTATTCACACACTGAGAAGTGGTTGAGCTTTAATGACTCGAATTAGGAAAAAGTCTACAAATAAATGATGGAAGGGTTTCATTATTTACCAAGTGACTAGAGCAAAGAGATAGAGTGAAACTTGAGCATGAAGCAACCTGATAATAGAGCACCTACAAATCAACTCCCTACACTCCAAACATATTCTTGACAGCTAGAGAGGTTGAAGTAAGTAATAGAGATAATCGAGAACTCTACTTTCATTTACGAGAAAAATCCCTAATTTCATAAACGATGGCAACTACGTCAAGAACCTCCAAGATCAAGAATGATAAGAAGAATAAGGTCAATCTAATCAAGAATTCCACCTATGAAGAACCTCATTACAAGATACTTCTTGAGGTTGCTTCACAACCCAACAACGCTGGTGCATTCTCCAGAATACTAGCTAGGGTTTTTCTCAATGAAGATGTGTGAGCTTATATACACTACAAGAATGCAGAAATAGGAGGCTTGGAAGTTGAGAAATATTTCAAGAAGCTTTGCAACAATGATGGCACTATCAAGGAAGAGCATAAACACATTGAATTAAAAGGGCTCATACATGCCCTACTATTCCCGAAAGAATTCAAAACCGAATCAATTTGGTTAGTACTAAGAAGGATACATGACCAAAAGATGTGGCTAGATGACCTAAAATTGATAACCAGGGATGTTATATGCATTGTTAATGGTTATCCCATAATTGATAAGGTAAAGGCACTAAAGCACCTACCTAAAGCTAACATTGAGAAGAATACAGGAGCAACATGGGATAGAAGAGGATTAAAGGTATCCACCATCAAAGATGATGAAATTAAATTTGGAGCATGTATCTTAGGATAGAGGTTCTTTCAGGCTACTAGGATGAATAATATTGCATCTGAAGTAGTGGATACAACATACAAGATTGTCAAGAAGGGACTGTAGTTGGATCTGTCATAAATTCTTCTAGGACAATTGGATGAGAACATGAAGACAATAAGGACTTCAAAGTCTAACTCATGTAAGTTTGTTTCACTTATCATGTGCATATTTTTCTATTTTGAAGAATCCTTCCCATCCATAGGAAATGTCAAATGGGACACTACTAGACTAGTGACCACATAGATTAGTGAGTTCATCAAATCATTCGGAGATAATTTCAAATCAGTCATGGATGAATACTTTTCTAGATTCAAAGAAAGAATGTAGAAAAGAGAAAGAATTCCAAAATAGTTAGTAGAAAAATTAAAGACTGACATATGTTTTATGGTGGACACTGACTACACAAACATCAAGCCATCTATACCAAGGACAACATGGATGGCTCTACTTGACTATGAGGTGAACATAAATCAAGCATCAAATACTATTGAGGAAATTTTAAATGAGCTATTGGCAAAATCACAAACCAAGTTTGGAACTTATGAGGAAGCCAAAGGAAGGATTAAAATTGTCTTAGTTGTGAAAAGATTGACAGAAAGAAAGATAAAATGGTTAAGACCTTGAAGGAAAAATTGTCGGTGAATGAGGAGGAAATAGAATAGACTAAAGAAACTGAGGGTCAGTCACCCGTCAATGATGATGACAAGGAGAGTGAATCAGAGTCCACAGAGTCTGATTCACAACCTCCACCAATAGAAAAGAAGCCAAGGACCACTACTACAACTAGGACCAGGAGTCAGACAACAAAGGATGCCAGTCCTTAACTAATCAAGAAATGTCAAGTATGGACCTACAAAAGAAAACCTCAAACCAAAAAGACCAATGCACCAAAGAGGAGAAGGAAATTAATCCTAACCAAGGAAGATATCGAAGATACTCAGTAGGATGGATTTGTCCAGAAGAAAAGAGTAAAATTCTTGAAAATATTAATGAGGTATGTGCTTCTATCATCAAATTGGGTACAAAAAATGATTGCAAGATTAAGAAATATCTAACATTGGATCCTGAGGATCAAAATAAAATAGAAGAGGCAATTATCAAAATGATGTGTATATTCAAATATGTTCTAATACAATTGGTAGATAATATGCCAAAATAAATTTTGAATAGATTGTCAGAAAGATAGACATTTACATTACAGTCTAAGAAACAGATTAGGGAAAGAGACCTATTTTCTTTCATGCCTCCCAAATCTAAAATGGAGGAAATTGAAGAGATTATGAAGAAACACTCCAAAAGGTTCTCACCAAAGTTAAGAGCCTATCAATTAGTTCAAGGATATCTACTTGAACTAGATAGGAAGAGTGAGGCTGAATGAAGAAAGATACTTGATATACCTAAAAAGGATAGAAGTCCCGAGCCACAAATTACTCTTACCAAAAAGAAACAGAATAAAGATGATCAGGATAAATAGAGCCCCGAACATATTCTTATTACTGATGAGGATGTTAATGAAGAATCATTGAACACAAAAGCCAACATGGATACAGACATTGTAGATGAAACATGGCTTGATAATACAATCATTGATGTTACCAGAGAAAATCATGTAGATGAAGTACAAAGAGATGAAGATGTCACTTTTGTCAAGGACCAAACTGAAAAACAAGAAACTATAATAGATTCAGCATAGGTAGACACACCAAGATAGATACCTGTAATACCCACCTCTTAGTTTTCTTTTTCAGTTTTTGGATGCCAAACTCTTTTAGGCATTTTTTATGTATGTGTGGATTTATTCAGATGATTTAGATGATATCTATGTATTACATTTCAGTATGTTATTGATCCATTGTTAGTATGTTATATCTTTGGTGTATATGTGATTTAAGGTCATTTAATGATGCTTATGTATATGTTAGGATTTCATGTCGATTATGGTTTTCTGACAATACTGACCTTAGATTTATATACACATGGATCATTGTATGTTTTCATTAGTATTTAAGGTGCTTGGTATGGTATGGGATAGAGTTGTAGTTACTTACTTTGGTGAGATCCACATGATAACCTGGTCTCAACCATTGTTTTTCATATTATATATATGCATGTATGTTCATCTTTGTGATGAAAGGTTTACAGGTACCGGCCTATGTCTTCCTTGAATTTCCAGGAGTGAGCATGCCCTATCGCATTAATCTCAATGGTAAGAGAGGGGAGATAGTTTTCAAGTCCAAATCCTATCCTAAACCTAATTGTCCTAGTTAGTGGACAAGTATCTGTATTGGTTACCCTTACCGAATTCGTGTAGTTGACAGGAATTTGTGTATCCCTTTCCTAGTGCATGTTTGATTTTTGCTTGTTTCATTTTCAGGTGCTTGATTTGATTATGTGGGTGTTATATCATGTTATTTATTTAATTAAATATTGTTGCAATTAATTATTAAATATAGGGTATTTAATTAGTTGAAAATTAAATTAAATACCTATGTTTAATTGAAAGGCTAATTAAAGTGTAATTATTGAATATAAATATTTAATTGAAAATTAGAGTAAATATGCTTTTATACTTAATTAAATAATTAAATATTAAGTTGCATGGATTATGACGTTTTAAATATTTAAGTTATTTAAATTAATATTTTATTAATTACATGTGCAAGATTTGGTTGAAAAACATATTTTCAAACTCAAGAGATCTTAACTTGATTTTAGGATTCAAAGTTGAGTTGTGCAAGTAATTAGATATTTTAATTATTAATTATTAATTTCTTTCAATTTTGGGTAGAGTCCTTTTAGGAGTTAATTGAATACATTGTCATTAGGGATTGCTTAATTAGGGGAAGTTGATCCTCATTAGGGGGATTCTTCTCTCATTTGAGAACAACATGTTTTTGGGGAGCATTTTTGGAAGTTTTGGTATGTGCTTGATTTTTTAGCATAATTTGAGAATTCTCCTTGCTTAGATTTTGGATTATGTATTCCTCAACAGCTATTGAGGTAGGGTCTTGTTCATGTCAATTCTGGTTTTTAGATCCCTATCTTCTATGCATCCGAAAAACTAAGAATCCTTTGTTTGGTCATTCCTTTCTTGTTCATTTTGTTTTTTTGATGATTTCAATTAGGAAAAATATGTTTTAGATCAATTTGATGTTTTATTCAATCTTGCATGTCAGATCTGTGCTTGTGGGCATAAATGGTTTCTAGTTGAAGATATTGTTGAAATGGGTATTTCTAGAAACCTATATCCTTAATTTTTGTAGGAAAATATATATTAACCTAGTACGGAGGTGCTGTCAAAATTTCATTGGAAAATTTCCAATAGATCTCTTAAAAAATGAAAAAATTAATCTGCCTATAGTTAGAACTATAGTAGGGAAAAAAAAATAATTTCTCCCTTGAAAATATCCTTTGGCAAAATCAATTTAAAGAAAATAATGAGCTCTCTATTATAAAAATAAAATAAATATACAGAGTGAAAAGTACACTAGTCAATTAAATAAAGGAAAGACAAAAAGAAAGTAAGTTATTTCATTATTCCGTTTTATGAATTTTTCAAAAAAACATTTAAAAAAAATACAAAAAAAGTTTTGTTAAAGTTTGTTTTAATAAAAAAAGAATTTTCAAAAAAATATATATTAAAATGAGGAGGCGGGGGCCACCAACTCCCCCCCTCCCCATGCATAGGGCTAGCCATACACTAGTAGATTTGACCTCAAATTTCGACGAAACTTGGTCAAAATTTTGACAGTAATTGGTCTAATTTACGACCAAAACTTTTGTCGGTCTTTTTTTGTCAAAATTTTGACGAATTATAAATACGTCAAAATTTTGACCAAGAAAAGGTCAAAATTTTGACTATAGCCAGGCTTAAAATTACTGTCATTTTTTTAGTGCATTGGTGAAAATTTCGACCGATACTTCCACCAACGATTGGTCGAAATTGTGACCATTCGTTGGTGGAAATGCATTGGTCAAAATTTCGACCAATGTTAATTTTTAAAAAAAATATATATATATATATATATATATATATATATAT
>MU227424.1:1040794-1074001 GCA_018584345.1 Thuja plicata
ATTTTGACCAACACGGGCATAAAAGTAAAAAAAAGAAAAGTTAACTTTTATAATGCGACCAAATAAAACAATTTTGCAAGTTGGTCGAAAAGTTTGGTCGCAATTTGGGGTCAAATCTATTAGTGATAGTGCAGCAGCCGAGGCAATGACATGACAGCTAGAGCTGCCAGCATGACAACCAAGGTGCCAGTCGGTCCAGAGCCCCTGCGACCTTCCTTAAAGGAAAGGGTCCACGACAGAGGAAAATGGAGGGGTGGGGGGCCATAGGGTGATGACATATAATTAATTAAATGATTGACTATATTAAGTTGAAGATGATGCAATACATTAAATCAGTTAATGGTTTGTATTGTCATTGATGTCAACTTGATATCATCTATATGATCATGCCAAAGACTTCAGAGAACCAATGGAACAAAGGTTATGCTTCTAGAAATGCATAAAAGTCTAGTATTCACTAAGTGACAGACTACACCGACGTAGTGCACACCATCGGTAAAGTCAGAGATTAAAGTCACAGTGATGCCCGATGAGGTAAAGACATTGTTTCCTGAAAAAGAAGAATCACATGATACCCAATGAGGTAAAAATAGTGTTGCCCGATGAACAAAGATCCAATGATGCTCGACAGACGGAGATCCTTAAGTTAACTGAAGTGACACCGATGGAACTGGCAGTTGTCACCGGAAAAAAATTGCAAAATTGATCGATAGAATAGAGAGATCAGAAAATGACAAAATATCTAGCTGGCAGAGCTAAATGATAAACTTAACTTGTTATTTTATTTTATTTATTCAACCACAGTTAATTAAGTGATTTGTACAGTTCACAAGAAGATAACTACAAGATAAATCACGAGTTAAAGCCATAAATCAATTTGGCTGGATTGTTTTTCACGCCAAGAATCAAGAATCAAAGAACCTAGAATTAAGGAAAATCATGTCTATTTAAGAGACAAGAATAATTCATTCTAGAGTGGTTGATATGCAGTCAGATACATGGGTGAGTGAATTGATAGAAGATGCTGAAGAGAAACTGATGAAGGATTAACTTCATGCAGTCTTGATCAATCAAGCTGAGGGAGAGCTAAAGTATTTTGCAGACACTGATGGATGATAGTGAATCACAACATCACAAAGAAGAGAGAGTTAATTACAAAGGAATTAAATTGATACATTGATCAGAAAGACATTGTAAGTAAATAGATCTAAAAATCTGCAATTTAGTTGCATTAGAAATAGGTCATTTTGTTTCAGTTTAACCATTGAAGCATTAAAGTCTCTTAATAGAGCAGGACTTAACAGTATTTTGTAATTGAGGTATATCCTAATAGATTACTAGAAGGTTGACTCATGATAGTAGCACCGATCTTACCTAAATCCTATTGACAATCTAAGAAGGAGGCTGATTCAAGGATGGTAGTAAGATTTTGCATAAAGCCTATTGACAGTCATGGGACTGATTCAAGGATGGTAGCATAGATGCCAGATACTTAGTGGAAACCTATCTATTGAAAATACTCTAACAAGGTCACACTTAACAGTGTGTTTGTAACCTTTAACAGGGTTGGCTCCTAACAGGGCTCACTTCAGAAGAGTGAAAATTTGGGGTACCGGTCCCAATGGTTTTTCCCTTAATAGGGTTTCCATGTTAAAATCCTTATGTTATGTGTATATGGTTTATTACTTTAGTGTTTTACATTCTACATATGCATTTATGGATTTAATGGTATACTCTGCATATTTACTGAGTATTGGTAAATATAGTTTACTATTTATCGGTTATCAAGGAGAAATAGGACAAACAAGGTAAACCGACAAACAGTTATTTGTTTCAAATATTTCAAAGGCATGCATCTTGTTGGGACTTAATAATTTGAGAAGTATTAATTGATGGATTAAAGTTTAAATTAGATAATTTTTTGATCCCACTAATTCACCCCCCCTCTCAGTTATTACTAGCAATTGGTATCAGAGCTTGTGTGCTTAGAAGGAAGGTTTCAAGACCTAAGTAAAAGATCACAAGATGAATAGATGAGATGTGCCCAAGTTGAACAAGGACAAATTTGCTTCATGGCAAAGCAGGATAAAGCTTCACTTATCAAGTATTGGCAATGATATTACTCAATACTTAGAAACTGAATGTGTTTCCTACAGGACCATTGACAATGGATCAATTTAGAGTAAAGCATGAACATAACTGCATGGTTATAGAGCTTTTAGCCTCACTCTCTGATGTTAAATTTGAAGATGTCAAAGATTGCAAAAATGAAAAGACAATGTGGGACGAGTTGAATCTTGTACATGGAGGTGATGCAAATGTTCTGAGAGCCAAGGAAGAAAGCCTTAGAGGAAATTTTGATGATCTCAGAATGAAAGAAGGTGAAAACATCACACAGTACAGCACTAGAATAAAAGAAGTAGTCAATGCTATATGAGGTGTTGGAGGTACACTTAAAAAGGAGACAACGGTAAGTAAAATCCTAAGAACCTTATTGCTTACATATGCTATTAGAGTCTCTACTATTCAAGAAATGAGAGCAGTAGAAAATAATACAGTCACTCTTGATAGCCTGATTGATAGACTAATTTCATTTGAGATGAATAACTTTGATAATAGTGTCTCACCAAGCTTAGAGTCTACATTCAAGTCTTCTGTGAGAATAAGCAAATCTAGTCAAAGACACTCATCTAGAAAAGACAGTGAATGTGAAAGTGAAGAAGAAGATCTAGATGAAATTGAAGCACTCATGGCAAGAAGAATGCTAAGAGGCAAAGGTAGATACAAAGTTAAGTTACCACTTGTATTTTTTAATTGTAAAGAGATTGGACACTTTGCTGCAAAATGTCCTAAAAGAAAAGATGACAGAAGTGATAACAAATCTTTTGAGAAGAAATTTGACAAAGGTGATAACAAAGATTACAGAGGTTATCGATGATCAGAAAGAAGTGATACCTAAGATTACAAGGACAAAGGAAAAAAGGCTAGCTATCTAGCTTCTTGCAAAGATGAAGATGCTGACACAAAACTGGATGGTGATGTTGAGATAGTGTTTGTAGCTCTGAAGGATGATTCAGATGAAGATGAAAGGTATGAAGAAACTACAATCATATCTAAGACTAGCAAAAATGATATCTGGATTATAGATAGTAGCTGCACTCACCATATGACCGGTGACAAAGAAAAGTTTGAAACTTTTGAATACTATAAAGGTGGTACAGTAGGAATGGGAAATGATTCTCCTTGTCAAATCGAAGGTAAAGGAACAATAATGCTGAATAACTTGATTAAATGTGAAAATGCTTATTGGGTAAAAGGATTGAATTATAATCTGTTCAGTGTTTCTCAACTAAATAATTCAGGTCATAAAATAGCATTTGAGAACAAGAAGGCAAAGATCTTCAATGAATCAGGAACACTAATTGGTACTGGTGAACAGACCAAAGGTAATTTATTCTATCTAAATGACACTAACCCCACTTGTTTGATGACTAGAAATGAAGACATATGGTTGTGGCACAAAAGGTTGTGTCATGTGAAATTTGACAACATGATGAAGATAAGAAGGAAAAGAAGTGTAAGAGGCTTACCGACGATGACAAAGCCAGACAACATCATGTGCAAAAATTGTCAAAGAGGTAAAATGATAAGGTCTAGTTTCAAAAGAAAAAACCATACATCTGATGATATTCTAGAATTAGTCCATACTTATTTATGTGGACCTATGAGAACAAAGAGCTATTATGGATATAGATAATTTATTCTCTTTGTTGATGATTATTCTAGAATGATGACAGTCATATTTTTAAGAGAAAAATCTGAAGCATTCAAGATGTTTAAAGGGCATAAAGCTATGGTAGAGAAACAAAGTGGTAAGGATCTAAAATGTTTGAGATCAGATAAAGGAGAATTTATATCAGATGAATTCACTAATTTCTGTAATGAGAACGGTATAAAAAGACATGTTTATGCACCAAGAACACCATAGAAAAATGGAATTGCTGAAAGAAGGAATAGATCTATAGTTGATTATGTAAGAACACTGATGATAGAGAAGAACATCACCCAGATCTTCTGGAGGGAAGCTATTAGCACTGTTTTCTACACACTTAATAGAGTACAATTAAGAAAGGAATCAAAGAAGACTCCTTATGAGATATGGTATGGTAAAATGCCCAATGTAAGTTACTTCAAAATATTTGAAATTCAATGTTATGTCTTAAAAGATGATAGATATGGAAAACTTGATGCCAAAAGTGATGAAGGCATTTTTCTAGGGTATTCTACCAAAAGCATAGCTTTTAAATGTCTAATCAAGGCTTCTAACAAAATAGTTGAAAGTGCAAATGTAAAGATTGATGAATTTGTAGAAAAGAATGAGCTAGAAAGAATAAAAGAACCTGATGACTATAATAAATTTATATACTATGAAGGACCCACAACTCTATCTGAGCAACAATACATAAATCCAGAATAATAGAATGTTGCAACCAACGGTCAGAATAATGATCAAGATAATGTGCAAGGTAATTAAGATCAAGCTCATATGCAAAGAGTTGTACCTATACTTGCAATATATGTAAGAAGGAACCATCTAGAGGACTAGATCATAGGAGATAAGAAAGCTGGTACAAGAACAAGAAGTAAGTCTTTAAACTCAAATTGCTTGATTTGTGAGTTTGAACCAAAGTCTGTCAATTTTGCACTAGATAATGAAGAATGGATAAGTGCTATGAATGATGAGATTGAATAGATTGAAAAGAACAAGACATGGTCACTTGTACCAAGACCAAAGGAAAAGATTGTCATTGGTACAAAATGGATATTCAAGAACAAATTGAACGAGAATGGAGAAGTCACAAGGAACAAAGCAAGACTAGTATGCAAGGGGTATGCACAAGAGGAAGGTATAGACTATGGAGAAACCTTTGCACCCATTGCTAGGCTAGAAGGAGTAAGAATTTTACTTGCTTATGCTACATATAAGGGATTAAAATTATATCAAATGGATGTCAAGTCAGCATTCCTAAATGGAATACTTGAAGAAGAGGTATATATTGAACAACCAGAAGGGTTTGTAGATCCAGACAAGAAGAACATGGTATGTAGAATTCACAAAGAATTGTAAGGATTAAAATAAGCTCCCAGAGCCTGGTATGAAAGACTTCATTCCTATCTAATAAGTATTGGATTCATAAGGACTAGTGAGAATAGTAATTTGTATTTAAAAGAAAATGCTAATGCTAACACTTTGATTGCTGAAATATTTGTTGATGACATCATATTTGGAGGCAATAATATGCTATGCAAATAATTTTCTAACGAGATGAGAAAGGAATTTGATATGTCTATGTTTGGAGAGATCAAGTTATTTCTTGGTTTGTATATCATTCAACAAAGTGAAGGTATTTTCATTACACAGTCCAAATACATCAAAGAGCTTCTGAAAATATTCAAAATGGAAGATTCCAAACTTGTTTGAACATTGATGGCTACTAGATGAAAATTAACAAAAGAAGATAAGACAACAGAGGTAAATCAGACTCTGTAAAGATCCATGATAGGAAAACTCATGTATGTTGTACACACTAGACCAAATATTGCACATGCAGTAGGAATTGTTGCTAATTTTTTGCTAACCCCAGGGGATCACATATAACTGCTATGAAAATAATACTAAGATATGTGAAGAATACTAAGGAATTTGGCTTATGGTATAGAAGAGAAGGAAAATTTGAACTAAAAGTGTTTACCGGCGCTGATTGGGCTAGGAATCTTGATGACTGGAAGAGCACAACTGGAGGAAAATTCTTTATGGGTGACAGACTTGTCACATGGATTAGCAAGAAGTAAGGATGCATCTCTCAGTCTACTACAGAAGTAGAATATGTTGTTGCCACTGCAAACTGCTCAAATATTGTATGGATCAAACAACTACTGGAAGGTATGCATATGAAGATAAAAGAACCAGTAGTTATTTATTGTGATAACACTAGTGCAATAAATATTTCCAAGAATCCAATCATGCATGCGAAGAATAAACACATTTCCATCAAGTATCATTATTTGAGAGAACAAGTCCAAGAAAAAGAGGTGATACTTGAATATGTGCAATCAAAAGAACAATTGGCTGATATATTCACCAAGCCACTACCCAAGGATACATTTAAGTACCTGAGAAAGAGACTAGGGTTCAAACCCATGTCTAACAGTCACTAAAAAGACTGAAGGCTACATCAACCATATATTATCAAAATATCAATCATGATTGATGCAAGTAGAAGCTAAACGTCAAATGCTACATCTGTATACTGAAAGGTATATATCAGAACCAAACACTAGAGAAGATTGTTATATTAACAATGGATAAGGGAAATTCAAGGAATATATTATGGAAAGAAGGAATTAGTTGACAGAATGTCAGATATTTGTAAAATACTTGTTTGGCATTGTTGTCGAAGGGAGATAATATTTTCCATATTATCATCAAAAACTATTCATTATCAAATTACTCCAAACAGGGATAAATCACATCCAAAGGGAGAGTATTTGTATAAAAGTTGCAAATAAAAAGACAGTGACATCAAAGATGGAGAATAGTCAAAGAGAAAATTGACACCAACAGAGGTCACAACACATCAGAAGTAGAAAAAGGAAAGCTGCAAGAATCAAATCTAAGCTTACACAGAGCTTACCAGTGGTCAGACAGTTTATCAGTTATCAAAGCAAACTATTTGGTAATTTGAAGAATCTCAACAATTGTATTTCATATTGTATTAGAAATAGTATAGTGTGATAATATAACATGTTGCCATCAATTCCAAAGGGAGAGAATGATGACATATAACTAATTAAATGATTGACTATATTAAATTGAAGATGATGCAAGACATTAAATCAGTTAATGGTTTGTATTTTCATTGATGTCAACTTGATATCATCTGTATGATCATGCCAAAGACTTCAGAGAACTAATGGAACAAAGGTTATGCTTCCAGTAATGGATAAATGTCAGGTATTCACTAAGTGACAGACTACACCGGTGGAGTGCACACCATCAGTAAAGATAGAGATTAAAGTTACAGTGATGCCCGACGAGGTAAAGAAAGTGTTGCCCAATGAAGCAAAATCACATGATACCCAACGAGGTAAAAACAGTGTTTCCCAATGAAAAAAGATCCAATGATGCCCGAAAGATAGAGATCCTGAAGTTAACTGAAGTGACACAGACAGAACTGGCAGTTGTCACCAGCGACAAACTGCAGAATTGACCGATGGAATAGAGAGATCAGAAAATGATAAAATATCTAGCTGGCAGAGCTAAAGGATAAACTAAACTAGTTGTTTTATTTTTTTATTCAACCATAGTTAAGTAAGTGATTTGTACAGTTGGCAAGAAGATAACTACAAGATAAATCAGGAGTTAAAGCCATAAATCAATTTGGCTGGATTGTTTTTCACGCCAAGAATCAAGAGTCAAAGAACCTAGAATTAAGAAAAATCATGTCTATTTAAGAGACAAGCATAATTCATTCTAGAGTGGTCGATATGCAATCAGATACATGGGAGAGTGAACTGATAGAAGATGCTGAAGAGAAACTGATGAAGGATTAACTTCATGCAGTCCTGATCAATCAAGCTGAGGGAGAGCTAAAGTATTCTGCAAACATCGACAGACATTGAATCACAACATCAAAGAGAAAAAAGAGTTAAGAATAAAGGAATTAAATTGATACATTGATCAGAAAGACATTATAAGTAAATAGATCTAAAAATCTGCAATTTAGTTGCATTAGAAACAGGTCATTTTGTTTCAGTTTAACCATTGAAGCATTAAAGTCTCTTAATAGAGTAGAACTTAACAGTCTTTTGTAATTGAGGTATATCCTATTAGATTACCAGAAGGTTGACTCATGATAGTAGCACTGGTCTTACCTAAAGCCTATTGACAGTCTAAGAAGGAGGCTAATTCAAGGATGGTAGTAAGATTTTGCATAAAGCCTATTAATAGTCATGAGACTGATTCAAGGATGGTAGCGTAGATGCCAGATACTTAGTGACAACCTATGTATTGAAAATCCTCTAACAAGGTCACACTTAATAGTGTGTTTTTAACCTTTAACAGGGTTGGCTCCTAACAAGGCTCACTTCAGAAGAGTGAAAATTTGGGGTACCAGTCCCAGTGGTTTTTCCCTTAACAGGGTTTCCACATTAAAATCCATGTGTTATGAGTGTATGGTTTGATACTTTAGTGTTTTACATTCTACATATGCATTTATGGATTGACTAGTGTACTCTGCATATTTACTGAGTATCAGTAAATACAGTTTACTGATTATCGGTTACCAAGGAGAAACAGGACAGACAAGGTAAACCGACAGATAGTTATTTGTTTCAGATATTTCAAAGGCATGCATCTTTTTGGGACTTAATAATTTGAGAAGTATTAATTGATGGATTAAAGTTTAAATTGGATAATTGTTCGAGCCCACTGATTCACCCCTCCCCCCTCTCTCAGTTATTACTAACACAGGGACCCCCCACCCCCCATGTTATATGTTTTTTTTTAATATTATTTTTAAATTTTATTAAAAAATTTAGCTAAATTAAACTTTGTTAAATTAAATTTAGTTTATTTAAAATTTAATTTATTTAAATTTAGTTTATTTAAACTTAGTTTAATTAAATTTTGTTATTATGAAATTAGTTTAATTAGATTTTTTTTTTTAGCATTTGTTTAAACATGAGATTAGTTAAATAGATTTATGTTTCATCTTTACTTGGTTTATTTAAATGTTAAATTGAGTTAGTTAATTTTAAATTTGATTTATGATTAAAATTTAATATTGATTTATTATTAATTTTTAAATTAATATAGAGTTAATTGCTAGATTAGTTATGGGTAATTCTTTTAAAAAAAAAAAGTTTTAAATTAGATAATTGGGGAAGTGGGAATTCTTTACTATTAAAAGGGGATTGTATTCTATATATCAGATAAATAATATTTTAATTAGTTTAGGAGCCAAGGGAGTTTTATTTTGTCTTTATTATGAATTGGCTTTGTTAATCATCACACCCCATGGTGTTAGCTAGTTATTGGAGATATTATTGAACAATTATTATGGATGTTTAAAGGTTCCTAGGCGTTTTATAATTTTGTAATTATAACTAATAATAGGTAATTATTTCTTAGATGTATTTATGAGTTGTTTTTATAAATAGATCTGTAGGAAAGGTTAACGTTTTACCAAATATAGAATATTTAATTATTTCTAGATAGTAATTTTAGTGAGTAAATGAATTTGCATGATTGAGAATTATAAATTTGTTTATTCTTACGTTAACATTATAATTGATTTTTATGCAATCTGAATATGATTTGATTATACTATGATGTGTTTTGGGTGCATGTTTCTATGAATTGAATGATTCTTCTATGTTATCATGTTTTAAGGTATTTGTTGGGTTAGATGACCTTAGGGCTTAAATCGAGAGGTTTCAGGATTGTACTTTATTTATGATGTTATTATGATGTCAGTCGTGATTATATGAGTATGTCATGGTCCTGATTTCGTAAACCTAACTTAATTCAGATATGATGTATTATTTCATCCTGTAAGGATACTGTAGATATTTTGTGGTTATTGAGAACCTATGTGCACCTGAATGTACATGATGCAATTTGAATTATGATTTATCTTTTATGATACTTTTTGTGAACCTAGGGTAGGTAACCTAATTGTATAGTAGGAGGTGGCTTGCAATAAGTACCGGAGCCCACAAGTGGCTATCAGGATTTGTTTATGGTAAGTAGTGGTAACAAGTGATAACATAATTAATCTAATTAGGCTGACCTAGTATTAAACTAATAAGATTAATGCCTCACCTATGCTTGAGCACTTGTATAGGCTAAGATGGAGCATGAGATGATGCCTGCCACCTTGAGAGGATGGGTATAGCATCATTGGTGATCTTGTCTGTTTAAAGGATCATTGATGTCGTGTATGGTCACTTGGGTTCTGAAATCTATCAAGGGATTTTTAGGACTTAACTCAAGGGTTAGACATATATGATGACACCTTCCTATATATAGCTTGGGTTATTCTAGGTGTGTTAGTTACCTCTGGTGTTGTTTAGTATTCCTTGTTATGGTTTAGAGTGCTTCTAGGAGCTTCCTTTGCATTGAAGTATGAGGTCATGTGTACCTTGTTTGCGTTCTTGTTGTTTACCCCGTGTGATGGGCCTGTTACTATCTCCTCAGTACGGTGGGAGTGGACCTCTGGTTCGACATGGTCAGGTGGTAGTGATTCTTATTACCATTGAGATTTTGACAGATTCTTCTTCATGCTTGGATGTTCCTTGTTGCAGTTTCATCTTCCAGTCTTTGGGAGACTTGATCAGTTACTTGAGTTGTTTATTATACCATATGTCTATATAGGTTATCATCCTTTGGAGGATGCTTTGTATTGTTCATTATGTATTATTACATACCTTGTGACTTGTGTAGTGGATTTTGATTAGGTAGTATACCTTATGGTATCAAATGTATATGTAATCATTAATTAGTTTCAGATTATGTAGCTTTTATGTAAGTTATTTATATTCATTAATCGTAGATTATTATGTTTAAGTAATTCTACGTCAAGGAACCCTCAAGAAATATTGTCGATGTATGAGTTGTATTTTATGTATGTCATGTACTTCATTGTGTTGCTTTTGAATTGTTATCATTATTGTTTGTAAATATTTAAAAAAAAAATTATTCCGTTAACTTAGTGTCATGTTTAGGTTAAGTTCTCCTGGGTTCCCTAGCGAGGCATTACACTTGGTATAAGAGCCCACATTTCTACACTAGGAGCTCTGGGAAATATGTATGCCCATTAGTTGCCTTTTTATTTTAAAACTTGAAACAAACATAGACATAAAACTCTGATGTATTTAAAACCATTGCTTTATGATTATTTGAATTTTGCTGATGTTGTTGGTTTGGTGTTGGTTCTAAGTTGTGGTTTGGTTATCTAGTTGATTTAGGAATCATTCCTGAAACTAGATACTCTAGAGGTCATGGTAGAGGACGAGAGGGTGTCCGTGGAAGGGGTAGGGACCATAGTCCTTCCATGAGTGTTCATCGAGGTAACAGAGATGAGTAGAGGGATGAGCATGGGGCTAGTTTAGAGGAGCTAGAAATTAGGTAGTTGTTACAAGAGTTACTGAATTGTATTATTGAGTTGGGTAGAGTGGAGAGGCAGAGATCTAGGAGGCCTCCAAGGAGGAATGTATCAGTGGATCCTGCAGTTGTGGCAGCAAATCATATGAGAGTTCCACCTATTTCCTTTAATGGAAAAGGAACAGGACTCGAAGCTGAGATTTGGATTATTGCATTAGAGAGGGTATTTTCTATGCATCCCTTTAGTAGCAATACTAAAGATAGGTATGTAGTAACACAACTCTTCAATTTTTTTGTGATATGGTGGAAGATAGAGGAACAAAAGTTGGGACTCCATACGAGTACAGTGACATGGGAGTTGTTCCTTGAACACTTTTGTGAGCACTTTTTATCTAATCAGTGGAGGCATTAGAGGACTAACGAGTTCCATGTCTTGAGGTAGTTGACCCTATCAGTGGTTGAGTATGAGCATCGATTCTTCAAGCTCAAACAATATGTAAGATATGGTTAGGATTCGACTCTTATGGTTCAACACTTTGTTAGGGGGCTGAATGAATGCATCATTGGGGAGCTTAGACTCTTTGAGCCTACAAACCTTAGGGAAGTGGTCATCAAGGCTACCCTTGTAGAGGAAAACTTAGCATTGGGCCATGGTGGTCATTCAAAAAGTCAATCTAGAGAACCTACTTCTATTGTCAGAGGTAATCATTCTTAGGGAGCTAGGAATTTGAGATGTCCTTCTACCATTCCAAACGGTAATTAGTTTCACCAACAAGGAGGAAACAATCCTTTTTCTTTTGGTGGTTCTTAGAATAGGAAATTTTAGGACAATCAGTGCAACAGGCGTAATTAGTCAGTTCAACCATCTCAGAGTGTGTATCAAGATGTTAGTAGGGACAATGTTCAATAGTCTAGTGCACCTTTGCTTAGAGGATGTGGTAGTAGGGGAGCTTTCTTTACCTGTGGATAGTCTGGACACATTGCACTTAATTGTCCAAAGCGTTCAGCTCCGTTCTTAGGACAGAGGCCATTAGCTTCTAAGCCGACAGTGGGTAATGTTGGTATGTCTCACAGACTGTATGTAGCATTTGATCATCCCCCAGCTATGTATCATGCTCCTATGAGTGGGGCTACAAGTAGAGGTCCTAAAGCTAGTTTCTGGATTCCTACAGTGGCGAATGATCCTTAGTGTTTGAATCATAGACCTGGGAAGGGTCCTTTGGGACCCACACTTTGAGTCTTTCAGGACTTGGATTAGATGTTCTATGATGAGAGATTTATTTCTTTATCTTTGTGTTAGGCTTCCAGGAGTAAGCCTAGTTTTAGGGGAGGAGGATGTAATACCCACCTCTTAGTTTGCTTTTCAATTTTTGGATGCCAAACTCTTTTATGCATTTTTATATATGTGTGGATTTATTCAGATGATTTAGATGATATCTATGTATTACATTTTAGTATGTTATTGATCCATTGTTAGTATGTTATATCTTCGGTGTATATATGATTTAAGGTCACTTAATGATGCTTGTGTATATGTTAGGATTTCATGTCGATTATGGTTTTCTCACAATACTGACCTTAGATTTATATACACATGTATCATTGTATATTTTTATTACTGTTTGAGGTGCTTGGTATAGTATGGGATAGAGTCGTAGTTACTTTCTTCAGCGAGATCCACATGATAACCTGGTCCCAACAATTGTTTGCCATATTATATATATGCATGTATGTTCATCTTTGTGATGACAGGTTTACAGGTACCGAGCTACATCTTCCCTAAATTGGCAGGAGTGAGCATGCCCTATCGCATTAATCTCAATGGTAAGAGAGGGGAGATAGTTTTCAGGTCCAAATCATATCCTAAACCTAATTTTCCTAGTTAGTGGACAAGTATCTGTATTGGCTACCCTTACCGAATTCGTGTAGTTGACAGGAATTCGTGTATCCCTTTCCTAGTGCATGTTTGATTTTTGCTTGTTTTGTTTTTAGGTGCTTGATGTGATTATGTGGGTGTTATATCATGTTATTTATTTAATTAAATATTATTGCAATTAATTATCAAATATAGGGTATTTAATTAATTAAAAATTAAATTAAATACCTATGTTTAATTGAAAGGTTAATTAAAGTGTAATTATTGAATATTAATATTTAATTGAATATTTAATTAAAAATTAGAGTAAATATGCTTTTATACTTAATTAAATAATTAAATATTAAGTTGCATGGATTATGGTCCTTTAAATATTTAAGTTATTTAAATTAATATTTTATTAATTACATGTGCAAGATTTGGTTGAAAAAAGTATTTTCAAACTCAACAGATCTTAACTTGATTTTATGATTCAAAGTTGAGTTGTGCAAGTAATTAGATATTTTAATTATTAATTGCTATTTTCTTTCAATTTTGGGTAGAGTACTTTTAGGAGTTAATTGAATGAGTTGTCATTATAGGTTGCTTAATTAGGGGAGGTTGATCATCATTAGGGGGATTCTTCTCTAGTTTGAGAACAACAGGTTTTTGGTGAGCATTTTTAGAAGTTTTGGTGTGTGCTTGGTTTTGGAGCATAATTTGGAAATTCTCCTTGCTTGGATTTTGTATTGTGTATTCCTCAATAGTTATTGAGTTAGGGTCTTGTTCATGTCAATTCTAGTTTTCGGATCCCTGTCTTCTGTGCATCTAAAAAACTAAAAATCCTTTGTTTGGTCATTCCTTTCTTGTTTATGTTGTGTTTTTGATGAGTTCAATTGGAAAAAATATGTTTTAGATTAATTTGATGTTTTATTCAAGCTTGCATGTTAGATCTGTGCTTGTCGACATAAAGGGTTTCTAGTTGAAGATATTCTTGAAATTAGTATTTTTGGAAACCTAGATCCTTAATTTTTGTAAGAAAATATATATTAACCCAGTACGGAGGTGCTGTCAAAATTTTGTTAGAAAATTCCCTATAGATCTCTTAGAAAATGAAAAAATTAATCTGCCTATAATTAGAACTATAGTAGGGAAAATAAAAAATTCCTCCCTTGAAAATATCCTTTGGCAAAATCAATTTGAAGAAAATAATTAGCTCTTTGTTATAAAAATAAAATAAATATACAGAGTGAAAAGTACACCAGTCAATTAAATAAAGAAAAGACAAAAAGAAAGTAAGTTATTTCATTATTCCATTTTTGGAATTTTTCAAAATAAAATAAAATAAAATAAATTCAAAAACTGCTATGTTAAAGTTTATTTTAATAAAAAAAGAATTTTCAAAAAAAATTATATTAAAATGAAGAGGCAGGGGCCACCAACTCCCCCCCTCCCCATGAGCAGGGCTGGCCGTAGCATGGTAGCTGAGGCACCAGCACAGAAGCCAAGGCGTCGGCCAGGCTGTAGCCCCTACGGCCTTCCTTAATGGAAAGGGTCCGCGGCAGAGGAAAATGGAGGGAGTGGGGGGCCACAGGGACCCCCGCCCATGTTATATGTTTTTTTTTTATATTATTTTTATTTTTTATTAAAAATTTTAGTTAAATTAAACTTTGTTAAATAAAATTTAGTTTATTTAAAATTTAATTTATTTAAATTTTGTTTATTTAAACTTAGTTTAATTAAATTTTGTTATTACGAAATTAGTTTAATTAGATTTTGTTTTTTAGCATTTGTTTAAACATGAGGTTAGTTAAATAGATTTATGTTTAATCTTTACTTGGTTTATTTAAATGTTAAATTGAGTTAGTTAATTTTAAATTTCATTTATGATTAAAATTCAATATTGACTTATTATTAATTTTTAAATTAATATAGAGTTAATTGCTAGATTAGCTATGGGTAATTCTTTTTAAAAAAAATTGGTTTTAAATTAGATAATTGGGGAAGTGGGAATTCTCTACTATTAAAAGGGGATTGTGTTCTATATATCAGATAAACAATATTTTAATTAGTTTAGGAGCCCAGGGAGTTTTATTTTGTCAATATTATGAATTAGCTATTGTTATTCATCACACCCCATGGTGTTAGCTAGTTATTGGAGATATTATTGAATGATTATTCTGGATGTTTAAAGGCTCCGAAGAGTTTTATAATTTTGTAATTATAACTGATAATTGGTAATTATTTCTTAGATGTATTTATGAGTTTTTTTTATAAATAGATCTATATGAAAGATTAACGTTTTACCAAATATAGAATATTTAGTTATTTCTAGATAGTAATTTTAGTGAGTAAATGAATTTCCATGATTGAGAATTATAAATTTGTTTATTCTTACATTAACATTATAATTGATTTTTATGCAATCTGAATATGATTTGATTATACTATGATGTGTTTTGGGTGCGTGTTTCTATGAATTGAATGATTCTTCTATGTTATCATGTTTTCGGGTATCTATTGGGTTAGATGACCCTAGGAATTAAATCGAGAGGTTTTAGGATTGTACTTTCTTTATGATGTTATTATGATGTCAGTTGTGATTATATGAGTATGTCATGGTCCTGATTTCCTAAACCCAACCTGATTTAGATATGATGTATTTTTTGGTCCTATAAGGATACTGTGGATGTTTTGTGGTTATTGAGAACCTATGTGTACCTAAATGTACAAGATGCAATTTGAATTATGATTTATCCTTTATGATAACTTTTGTGAACCTAGTGTAGGTAACCTAATTATATAGTAGGAGGTGGCTTGCAATAAGTATCGGATCCCACAAGTGGCTGTCAGGATTTGCTTATTGTAAGTAGTGGTAACAAGTGATAACATAATTAATCTAATTAGGCTGACCTATTATTAAACTAATAAGATTAATGCCTCACCCTTGCTTGAGCGCTAGTATAGGCTAAGATGGAGGATGAGACGATGCTTGAGACCTTGAGAGGATGGGTTAGATGTACATGATGACACCTTCCTATATACAGCTTGGGTTATTCTACGTGTGTTAGTGTAGACGTCCAAAAATATTAATATTTTTATTAATATTATTCTCCCTCTTATTCCTCTAACTATTTAATTCAATCAATTAAATAGTTTCATTTATCAATAGTTTGAATACTATTCTAATGTATTTTATTGAAATACATTTGCCTCCACAAAATCCCCTTTTAATAAATTTATAATTATTAAATCTTCCATATTCCTAATTCTTCTAAAATCATAATTTATCCAGATTTGATTTGAATAATACTCTAAAACCCTAGCTAGGAACCTATTAATCTTGCCCTAAAGCCTACCCTATTCCTATCCTACTCCCATCACCTCATTTTCTAAGTATGCTTCCACACCTAACTACCTTCTGATCTTGCTTAAAGGGTGATTCCTAACCTTTTTAAGGCTAATGGAATGCTCATCCACATGGATAAATTCTCTCAAAAATGGGCACCCATTCTTCTTTAATTCCCTCTTAAAACTTTGTCTCCTCTTTTGAAATATTGAGCTGCTCAATATTAATGCCAATTTTGACTCAAAATTGACCACCTTTTCAAGCCCATGTGTCTCCTATGTGGCTCTTATGTGGATGCCACATAGGTGCCACTTCATCCAAGCCTCTTCCTCTCTCCAAAAAATCTATAAATAGAGGCATTCTCCTCTCATATTTACATCTCTCATTGTGCATTGTTATTATGCTAGAATTGCTTTAGAATTCATAGTCATTTTCATGTTTGTGTTCTTAGTTTCTAGTTTTTATGCTTTCCATGCTTAAATCACTTAGATGTTACATGCTAGGTTTCAAATTGGTGAATGAATCTTAGGTTCTATATAGTATATGCATATCATCTTCACAACTAGCTTAGAATATCATCTTCTTGAAGAAGATTTGAGACTAGTTCTTCATACTACCTCTTGAATCTTTCTTCTTGTTTTGATAATATTGCATTGCATTGGGATCCATATTATTTTGTGTGTTTGAGAGAGCACACCTACATACAATATAAAATCAAAAATCAAAATGAGTAGAATAGGGTGCATTCTTACTTATTTTTAAGCTCTATCTAATGTTATCTTGAGTTCTTTGTTCATTGTTTGCTCCTTTACATGATTTTGAAATGATTTATGTGCTAACCCACTAATGTTTGCATGTTTGAGCTTGCTCCCAATAGGTTGAAGAAATCCTCATACTACATTCTAGCATACCCGGTGGGACCCACATCCCTAAAATTTCTCACTTCTTGTCTTAATTCTATACAAATTTTGCCTAGAAAACCAATCGGCATTTGCGTTTCACGCAGAGGCATTTGCGAAAAATGCCAGTTCTCACTGAACTATCATTCGGCATCTATGTTGAACCAGCGTATCCACTTTGAATTGGTGTCTCCACCTGGAAGATCTAGTTTTAGACTTTTCTAACAAAACTTTTTGATTCATCTGGATTTTTGGTTGTCCTAGTGATTTTAGGCATTTTATCATTCTATTTTTTAGCAGAGTTTCATTTTACAAGCAGAAATAATGCCAAATTTTCATTAGGAAAAACAAATCTTGATAAATCATTTAAACAAAACTAGCTTTTAAGTTGTGTTAATACTTTCAAAGTGGCTAAATTTGATCTAATTAAAGACTAGAAGAAGAAAATTGACTTCACTTGCTGTCTTTTTGTGCTTGCAGGTAAATCAGTGTCTGCGTAAATGTCGGTTCATTAATCAGCGTCTGTGATTCACAAATCAGCGTCTATGACCTACATCAGCATCTACGATTTGTAAACTAGTGTCTGCGATTGGTATAGCATTTTCTGGTTTTTCTGTGTTTTTTGGAGGATTTCCTGCTTTCTATCATTTTTAGAAAGAAACTAGAATCAGTGTCTGGGCCCTAAACTGGCATCTGCGCTCTGTCTAAGTTGGATTTATCTTGAACTAACAATTGTGAAGTGTTTCTTGTGTTTTTAACGCCTGCCAAAGGTTAAAATTGAAACTACTAACTTATTTTTTTGTAGCACCGCTTGTCAAAGACGCACAATCAAAAATACTCACATTTGTCTTACAGGTTGCCTCAGATCTACATCAGCTAAACAATCGTGTTTGCATTAGTCTTTTTTCTAGGCACCTAGATTAATTAGTTAGATTTTGTTGTCTAATCCTAAGTGAGAGTTAGGGGATTATGCTCTCTTCTCTTTTGGGAAGATCAAAAACCTAGACACACTTACTTAGTGTTGAACAATTCAATCTTTTGGAAAGAACAAAGTGTGTTTTGTGTGCTTGTGGAGAAAATGATATTGGATAGGAGATTATACTCTTTTTCCCTTGTTGGAAAATTAGAACCAGACTCCTTTTTGTCACCAATCTAGGTTACTATTAATCCTTTAGATGAGCCTGCCGGTTGAGGAAGAAATCTCCCAGGAATGACCTACGTGAGAATGAGGTGTAAGCCACACCACTCTAACTCACATTAATCAAATTTACTCTTTGGGGCCAAAGCCTCAGGAGTTGGTTGGAATTTGAGCTTATACTCGGCTCTCATCTAACTTAAGTGTGACCTCACGGTCTTAATCATGTTTACGTGACAACTTTTGTCAAGACACTCTATGGTGCTATACGCCTGAATCGTGCTTGCGCAGACATAAAGGATACAATCAAACGTAGAACCATACTAAACACTTCAGGCTTAGAAGCTACCTGAAACACCCCCGAAAGGTGATAATGCTTGTGCAAGGAAGATAGTAACTTCCCCAAGGTCACTCGTACATTCGTGCCACCCTGAGCGCTTGGAACCAGATAATACGTTGTCATGACTGGAGCCATTGTGTGCTTGGTAACGACCATATTCTGATTAGCTCTTGTGTGTGTGCCTAAGCTTAGGAGAAATTATTTTCATGCTATGCCAAATTCCTTAGGTAGATTTTATTCTTGAAGTGCTTGAAGAACATTGACAAATCCAAAACACAGACGGTATCCAACTTTCAAATTTGTCATGTGCTTGTATCCTTCAAGGTTGCTTTGTCCCTTGTTAGATTGTTCTCAGACACATGCTTGTTATTTTTTGGTTTTGATTATGTTTAAATTGGTTCTTTCCATAGAACAAACCTATTGAAAAACAATTAGACCACAATCTAGCTTTTTTGCCAGATTATCAAAGCAAACATCCTTTCACAAAAAGATTCAATCTTTCATGACATAAGTCCTAAAAAACTCCAATTATTCATCCAAGATCAAATCTACTTATAGGACATGACCGATTCCAAGAAACATAAGAAGGTGAAAACCCCATTACCACCCATGCAAAGAGAATAGAAAAACACAACTCGAGAGGCTACCAAATACCAACACATTGTCGATTCTGTCAAGAAAGAAATCCATAAGCGAGAAAAATTTGAGAAAGTGATCTACAACAACAAGGTTTCTCATTTCATGGGAAAATATCATCTAAATTCTTCTTTTGTTGGAGTTGAACAATATGACTAGCCGCTTTACCACAACAAACACAAGTTCTTCCTCTTCTTAAGCTCGCTTAGCTTGTATTTTAGGACCTCACTTAGGTTGTCATCTTTAGGAACACATCATACACTCGTCCTAGCATAATATTGCATTAATCAAAGCAATCCCAATCAGCCTAGCATCATTCAAAGCATCCTTGATCATACACCTCACTTGGTAGTGCATACCTTTTTGAGTTTCTAAAAGCCTACATCTTAATCAAACCCCATCCTTGAGTGTCCTTAAACTAAGAATTGTTTAGGATAATCCCCTTTGTCTTTTGCAACCTCTTCACCTTGATCAAAAGGTTGGTTCACATTAACAAAGAATCTCATCCACCGAACACCACAAGTCTGTCTTAGGTAGACAATCATATCCAATTGATCCTACACTAGGGAAAGAAACCCTTGATCCTTGCATACATCAAGTCATCCTTAATCTGTATAAGTGCATCCATCATTTTAAGCACATCATAATCCTAGTGTCATAATCCCTAGTTTCCTAGGTGCATCCTTGCATACATCTTGCATCTCATATTCCTTTAGGATAATCATTTCATGCCACCTATCACATGAGCCACTAAGAAGAGGAAGAACATGGATCCTAATCTTGCCACTAGCTCATCTAATCCTACGACTGACAATACCAACACCATGGTCACTTATACGCCTCCACCCAATGATCAAATCAAACATATCTAGGTAGACACTAATGAAAATCCCACTCTAAGTACCATGGAAACATTTATCAACCATCCAGCGCTTGTCCACATGGTAAACGCCATGAGTGGACGTAAAAACAACCAGGTACTCTTGGACATCCAATGACAAGGACTTCAACTTCCACCTTGGGTTGTACCCACACTTGTTACATGACCTATGGTACTTCCCAGGGAATGTCCTTATCCCACTAGAAATAATGTTTTTGATCCACTCCAATGAGCCCTACAAGTGGGAACCCTTCTTGCGTAAGTAGTGCATCCCTCCATCCCACCTTCCATTATACACACAACACCTTCACCTACCTCAAAAGCCTTGCTTCCTGATACCACATTAGTAGCACAAGAAATACCTCCTATCACTATGCAAGCACCTCCAAAATCCACAATCGCTCCTCTTTCACAAGCAATCCCAGCATCCGTTGCAAACTTTCTACCACCACCAGTTAGCACACAACAAACCACCATTCTATCTATTCCCACTCAACCCGTTCAAAGTGCTACAACCAGTTCACAACATCAAAGCACCCAAGTCTCCATGCCTATTCCACCTTTCTTCACCACAAGCATGCCACCTACCAACCCATATAACCAACCCTTATTTCTGCAAAGGTCCACTTTTCCCGCTCCACCAGCAACACAATCACAATGAATGCCAGCAGTTCCACTTCAAACGCGGTTCAATCCAAATCCTCCCATACTGCAACCATCCATGAATCCCTTCACCATACCCCAAATTCCCATCCAACAGCAACCTATCCAACAACAATATAAATAACAACAACAACCTCTCCAACAACAACAACAATAGCAACCTCTCCAACAGCAACAACAATAGCAACCTATCCAACAGCAACCCATCAACCCCTTCATAGCTACACAGCCCACTATCCAAACTACATAGCAGCCACAACCCAAAAAGCAGGGGGAAAATCCCCTCATGGCACAACAACTGCAACAGTTTGCTAATCCTTTTATACAACCGATGCAACAACAACAAACTCATTCTGCCAATTACATATCCATGCCATCTTCTGCTGCCTCGCAAATAATTCCCCCTCCACAACAAGTTCTCACTGGGGGCATTTCACCACAAAACACTTATCCTCCATCCTATATAGGTGTGCAACAATCTCATCTTGCCTATCCAACGCCGCAAAAAATACAAGCATATTTCCAACAGATACAACAATCTTATCAAGAACCGACACCTCCTCCACTGCAGTATTCCACTCAACCACAGCTTCCACCGCAACAACCTGTATACATTGACCAGCAACCACCCTACCAAACACCACAATATCCTCCATAGAACCCTCCATTTTTTCCATTCAATCCATATCAGGTTTAGGGAAATACTACAATCACGATCAACAATCCTCCCTTGCAAATCAATCATGAATGGGAGGAAATGAAGAATGCTCTCAAGGAGCTAAAATCTGGGATAGAAGCTAAAACATTCAAGTTTGAGGAAGTGTGTCCTTATCCATTTGACTGATCCATTACTGCTATACCCTTCCCCAAGCACTTTGAGACACCAAAATTTGATAAGTATTGGGGGAAGGGTGACCTTGTGAGTCATGTGAATGAATTTTACATGGCCTATCAAGAAGTGGCCTCTAGCGACAATTTCCTCATGACACTATTTCCCAAAAGATTGGGAGGCACCACTCTTGACTGGTTCTACAAAATCCCTTATGACACAGTCTCTACTTTCACAAAGTTATCTAAAAATTTTGTGGCCCAATACGCACATAATGTCAAAAATGAACTCTCACTCCTTGACCTATGCAATTATAAACAAAAGGGAGGAGAAATCCTGGCCGATTATCTTCAACACTGGAAAGGGCTTACTACAAGGTTGTCTTACCAACCCCTAGAGAAACATCTTATCAAAATCTTCATTAACAACCTTCATCCAAAGCTTGCCTATCACATGCACATGAACTATATACAAACTTATCATGATATCAAAATTAAGGGTATGGACCTTGAACGAGGTCTCATAGAAGAAGGTACCATTAAGCACTACAAAGAATCCCAGCCTAACAAACATAACAATGATCGATCATGATACTTGAATAAGAACAAAAACACAGTCACAGATGGAGCCACTAACACCAAACACATTCAAGTTGTGGTAGCTAGTCCTAATGCACATACTCTTACTTATTAGCAAGCACCATCAATGTACCCTCAGCCTCCTCCCATGTATCAACAGCCCAATCCCATGTATCATCAACCAACATATCAACAAAACATGTACCCTTAAGGTGCACCTATCTATCCCCCTCCAAGGACATCATATCAACACAACTATCAAGGACCTATGAATCAGACAAATACTATCTCAGTCTCGCATAGACAACAAAGACCTTGCACTTTGAATGTGCCACAATGCATTTTTACCCCTTTGGGTGAACCTATAAATGTTATCTTTCGCAAGCTAGTCCAAGAAAACCAAGTCGTGTATCCTAAAACTCAGCCATTTGATGACTCAACTCCTAAGCCAGTTTGGTATAAAGACAATGAGTACTGTGAATACCATCATGTTAAGGGACACACCCCACTTTAATGCATGAAGCTGAAACACTATATACAGGACCTCATTGACCGCAAGGAGATCAAAGTGGATTCTCCTACCTAATCATCGCCAAATGCAAGCCTCAAAATTTATCAAAATACATTCCCAAAACACACTTTGGTATAGGACCAGACAATCCTACTCAGTCCTCTAATCAAGGAAAGGGTAAATAAGAGAAAAATGCCAATAGAAAAGATTACACCAATGCATATATCAACTACAATAATCTCATTGGCTGCATATCCCAAGTCCAGTCCTCCATCAATGTCATCCATGTCAAGGGTGTCGATAATCAATGTGCAATCACCAATTGTAGAGGTAGGATAACAGTTGCAGGTGCTGGTCCTGCCCCATCTACTAGGACCCAATACAACATTTTGGAACACCTAGGGAATACTCTGGCCCAAATTTCCATCATGGATCTTCTCCACACATCACCCACTTATCAAGAGATCCTTAATAAATCCTTTCAAGAATCTTGTGTCCCCAGCGACATCAACCTCACTGAATTCCAAAACCTTGTTGGACACTTGTCTACATCTTGTGGGGTCTCCTTTAGACCAACAATGTACCCTCTGATGAAACTGATCATAATCTCCCACTCCATATCGCTGTCATGGTTAAATATTTTTCCATCAAATGGGTCATGTAGATAATGGATCAGCCCTAAATCTGTGTACTCTAAAATTCATAAAATAGTTGGGTTGCACTGAGGTTGATATAACAAATGATGTCATCACAATAAAAGCATATGATAATTTGGACCATACTTCTGAAGGTACCATATCATTTCCCATTCAATTGGGCCCAGTTATCTAGAAGACATTATCTCATGTTGTTGATCTTGACCTTCCCTACAATATCCTCCTCAGACGTCCACAGATTCATTCTATGCAAGCCATCCCATCCACCTACCATTAGTGCATCAAATTCCCATATAAAGGCACTGAGATCACCATCTGCGCAGATCCCAAGCCCTTTGCATACTACAATGCATTGGTGACATCCTTTCCACATTCTAATCACTATCCTGAGATGGATATTGGCACCTCTATTGCCAGCTCATCTTGAACCCATTCAGACCCAGGAAAAAACCTCTCCTCCACCTTGTCCATGGTCAAGATCAAAAACAAAGGTTGTGGTGAGTACACTTTATCTGATGCCTTTGCAGTTGGAGCACTGCAATTGATCCTCACACACAAGGCCACCAGCCTAATCTAAGAAAAATAGAATAAAAAACAACCAAGGTACTACAATTTGGTTCCACCACTTTTATATCACAAGGTACTTTGAATAGCTTGGAAATGGCACCAAACATCAACCAATGGCTATATAAAGATCCACCACCCAAGGACACAAGTCACCTCAATTACTTCAAAGATAAGTATCCCACAACACACAAACTGGTGACCAAAAAATGGAATTACCAAGGAGGTGGCCTTGGTTATGAAGATCAAGGAATGAAAGATCCTATTTTGCCTACCTGACTAGAAAAGCACATGGGCCTTGGTATGGGCTCTGACATGAATGGGGGCACCAACAATTTTATTGACTATTCCTCTTGTCCATCCCTGGGCGAAAGCGTTGACATCAAAGATATCCCGGAAGAGAAAGTTGTGAGAGCTTATGACAATGTTTTTGACAATGAAACCTTCCTGGGCAATGTTGTCCTCCAACTACTTTCTATCCTCTTCATTGACCTCCCCCTTCGCCATCCTGAACTCATAGACTGGGACCAACCAAGTATCGTACACATTGATGAGTTCCAAAGTGAGGATGTGCTCCTAAGCTTTATGGGAGAAATTAAGAAAAGCAGTCACTAGGGGAAAGACTCAGCATATGTTTACAAACTAGACCCATAGGCATACTTTGGGGAAGAGGAGAACTTTAGATGCAAAAATGACATAGAAAAAAATAATAAAAAAGACAAAAATCGATCTCCTAACGAAAACCCCTCTGGGGTGCTATCTGATCATAAAAAAGTAAAAACAAAGGGCGTATCCCTTGGTGAAAACCTCTTTGAGGTGCCAGAGGATGAAGATTCTCCTCTTGAACAGTCATCAATTCTTATTGAAGAAGAAAAAACTATCAATCTGGGTACCAAAGAAAATCCTACCACCACATACATAGCAGCATCTCTGATTGAAGCAGAAGAAAGTGATCTTGTCACTTTATTAAAGGAATCTATCAACAAGTTTGCATGGTCTTACTCCCACATGCCAAGGTTAGATCCCAACTTGGTGGTTCACCATCTAGCAGTAGACCCGAACATCAAACCTATCAAGTAAAAGATAAAAAAGATGCACCCTAAAGTGGCACTACTTGTAAAAATAGAGCTAGAAAAATTACTCCATGCCAAGATCATCTGCCCCATTGATTATTCTGACTGGATCTCTAATATGGTTCCCATCTCTAAGCCTGATAAATTAGTCAAGATATGTACAGATTTAAAAAATCTCAATAAGGCATGTCCCAAGGATGATTTTCCCTTACCAAACATAGACATGATTGTAGATCTCACAACATGACATGAGATGTTATCACTCATGGAAAACTTTTCTGGATATAATCATATCCACATTGTAGAAGAAGATAAGCATAAGGAACAATTCACAACCCCTTGGGGCACCTTCTGCTATAACATGACACCTTTTGGCTTGAAGAATGTTGGGGCAACCTATCAAACAGCCATGACTGTCATTTTTCACGACATGATTCACAAGATCCTTGAAGACTATGTGGATGATATCTTGGCAAAATTAGTGAAAAGCGAAGATCACCTAGATGTTCTGTAATGTGTCTTTGACAGAATTGGACACTACTACTTAATTCTCAACCCTAAGAAATGTGTCTTTGGTGTCACATCAGGAAAACTCCTAAGGTTTATTGTATCCAGATGAGGCATTGAAATTGTTCCAAAGAAAGTACAAGCTATCATAGAGATGCCTACACAAAAAACACTCTGACAACTATGCAACCTCCAAGGAAAGATACAATCTGTATGCCATTTCATCTCTCAACTAGCAGACAAGTGCCACCCATTCACTCATCTCCTATGCAAAGACAACACATTCAAGTGGGATCCTCAATGTCAAAAATGTTTTGACAAAATCAAAGAATACTTGGCTAATCCACCCATCTTGGTACCACCTGTACCTGGTCAACCACTCATCCTATACATTTCTGCTACTACTATAGCACTGGGGGAACTCCTTGCTCAATTGAATGATTAAGGAAAAGAAAGAGCCATTTATTATATCAGTTGAACCTTAGTGGGTTATGAGCTCAATTACTCTCCTATGGAAAAAGCATGCCCGACACTGGTCTTTCCCACTCAAAAACTTTGCCACTACATGCTTAGTCACACAACCAAGCTCATTTCAAAGGTGGATCCTCTCAAGTACCTACTCTCCAGGACTACCCTTATAGGTTGAATGGAAAAATGGGTTATGTCTAGCCAAAGCACCATTGGTAGATGCATATCCTTTGGTCACAAAATTTCTAGATGAACACTTATACATGATAGAAGAACAACCAACATGGAAACTATACTTTGATGGGTCCTACACAGCTCATGGCACAGGAGTAGGAATACTTTTTGTCATACCTCAAGGTAACTACATCCCCATGTCATTCAAATTGGGATTTCCCTACACAAACAACATTGTAGAATATGAAGCACTAATTGTAGGACTCCGCATGACCATAGAATGGAACATCACAAATATCAAGGTGTTTGGCGACTCCCAACACATCATCAAAAAAGTCTTGGATGAGTACCAAACCAAAGATGACAAATTGACACCATATAAGTAGATGGTTGTGATGACATGTAACTGCTTAATTGTTTGACTATATTAAGTTGAAGATGATGCAAGACATTAAATTAGTTAATGGTTTGTATTTTCATTGATGTCAACTTGATATAATATGTATGGTCATGCCAAAGACTTTAGAGAATAAATAGAACAAAGGTTATGCTTTCAGCAATGCATAAAAGTCAAGTATTCACCAAGTGACAGACTACACTAGCGGAGTGCACACCATCGGTAAAGACAGAGATAAAGTCATAGTGATGCCCGACGAGCAGAAGACAATGTTGCCCAATGAAACAGAATCATAGGATGCTTGACAAGCTAAAAATAGTGTTTCCTGACAAGCAAGATCCAATGATGCCTGAGGGATGGAGATCCCGAAGCTAACTGAAGCTATGCTGACAGAACTGGCAGTTGTCATCGGCGATGAACTACAGAATTAACTAACAGAATAGAGAGATCAGAAAATGACAAAATATCTAGTTGAAACAGCTAAAGGATAGACTTAACTGGTTGTTTTAGTTTTTTTATTCAAACCGCAGTTAAGAAATTGATTTGCATAGTTGGAAAGAAGATAATTATGAGATAAATCAGGAGTTAAAGCCATAAATCAATTGGGCTGGATTGTTTTTCACGCCAAGAATCAAGAATCAAGAACCTATAATTAAGGGATATCATGTCTATTTAAGAGACAAGCATAATTCATTCCCAAAAGCAATCAGATACATGGGGGAGTGAACTGATAGAAGATGCTGAAGAGAAATTGATGAAGGATGAACTTCATGCAGTCCTGATCAATCAAGCTAAGGGAGAGCTAAAGAATTCTGTAAACACCAACACATAGTGAAGCACAGCATCACAGAGTAGAAAAGGATAAGTACAAAGGAATTGAATTGATAAATTGATTAGAAAGGTTATGTGCATAAATAGCTCTAAATATCTGTAATTCAAAGTTGCATTAGAAATAGGTCATTATGTTTTAGTTTAACCATTGAAGCATTAAGTCTCTTAACAGAGCAGGACTTAATAGTCTTTTGTAATTGAGGTATATCCTAATAGATTACCAGAAGGTTGACTCATGATAGTAGCATCGGTCTTACCTAAAGCCTATTGATAGTCTAAGAAGGAGGCTGATTTAAGGATGGTAGTAAGATTAGCATAAAGCCTATTGATAGTCAAGAGAGTGATTTAAGGATGGTAGCATAGATGTTAGATACTAAGTGACAACCTATGTATAAAAATCCTCTAACAAGATCACACTTAACCATGTGTTTGTAACGTTTAACAGGGTTGGCTACTAACAATGCTCACTTTAGAAGAGTGAAAATTTGGGGTACCGGTCCCAGTGGTTTTTCCCTTAATAGGGTTTCCATGTTAAAATCCTTGTGTTATATGTGTATGGTTTATTACTTTATTGTTTTACATTCTATATATGCATTTATGGATTGACTGGTATACTCTGCATATTTAATGAGTATTGGTAAATACAGTTTACTGCTTATTGGTTATCAAGGAGAATAAGGAAAGACAAGGTAAACTGACAAACAATTATTTATCTCAAGTATTTCGAAGGCATACATCTTGTTGGGACTTAATAATTTGACAAGTATTGATTGGTGGATTAAAGTTTAAATTGAATAAATTTTTGAGGCCACTGATTCACCCCCCCTCTCAGTTATTACTAAAAATTGGTATCAAAGCTTGTGTGCTTAGAAGGAAGGTTTCAAGACCTAAGTAAAGATCACAAGATGAACAGATGAGATGTGTCCATGTTGAAAAAGGACAACTTTTCTTCATGGCAAAGCAAGATAAAGCTTCACTTATCAAGTATTAGCAATGATATTACTCAATACTTAGATACTACATATGTGTTTCCTATAGGACCATTGATAGTAGATCAATTGAGAGTAAAGCATAAACACAACTGCATGGTTATAGAACTCTCAGCCTCACTCTCTGATGCTGAATTTGAGGATGTCAAAGATTGAAAAAATGCAAAGACAATGTGGGACAAGTTGAAAATTGTACATGGAGGTGATGAAAATGTTCTGAGAGCCAAGACAGAAAGCCTTAGAGGAAAGTTTGATGATCTCAGAATGAAAGAAGGTGAAAACATCACTCAATATAGCACAAGAATAAAAGAAGTAGTCAATGTTATACGAGGTGTTGGAGGTACACTTGAAGAGGAGACAGTGGTAAGTAAAATCTTAAGAACCCTATTGCCTATATATGCTATTAGAGTCTCTTCTATTCAATAAATGAGAGCAGTAGCAAATAATATAGTCACTCTTGATAGCCTGATTGGTAGACTGATTTCATTTGAGATGAACAATTTTGATAATAGTGTCTTACCAAGTTTAGAGTGTGCATGCGAGTCTTCTATGAGAATAAGTAAATCTAGCCAGAGACACTCATCTAGAAGAGACAGTGAAAGTGAAAGTGAAGAAGAAGATCTAGATGAAATTGAAGCACTCATGGCAAGAAGAATGCTAAGAGGCAAAGGTAAATACAAAGGTAAGTTACCACTTGTATGTTTTAATTGTAAAGAGATTGAACACTTTGCTGCAAGATTTCCTAAAAGAAAAGATGATAGAAATGATAAAAGATCTTTTAAGAAGAAATCTGACAAAGGTGATAACAAAGATTATAGAGGTTACTGATGATCAGAAAGAAGTGATACCCAAGATTACAAGGACAAAGGAAAGAAAGCTAGCTATCTAGCTGCTTGCAAAGATGAAGATACTGACACCGAACCAGATGATGATGTTGAGATAGTGTTTTTAGCTATGAAGGAATATTTAGATGAAGATGAAAGGTATGAAGAAACTGCACTCATATCTAAGATTAGTAAAAATGGTATCTAGATTATAGATAGTGGCTTCCCTCACCATATGACCAGTGACAAAGAAAAGTTTAATACATTTAAATACTATAAAAGTGGTACAGTAAGAATGGGAAATGACTCACCTTGTCAAATTGAAGGTAAAGGAATAGTAATGCTGAATAACCTGATTAAATGTGAAAATGATTATTGGGTAAAAAGATTGAATTATAATCTGTTGAGTGTTTCTTAGCTGAATAATTTAGGTCATAAAGTAGCATTTGATAACAAGAAGGCAAAGATCTTCAATGAATCAGGAACACTGATTGGTACTGGTGAACAGACCAAAGGTAACTTATTCTATCTGAATGATACTAACCCCACTGGCCTGATGACTAGAAGCAAAGACATGTGGTTGTGGCACAAAAGGTTGTGTCATGTAAATTTTGACAACATGATGAAAATAAGCAAGAAAATAAGTGTAAGAGGCTTACCGACGATGACAAAGCCAGACAACATCATGTGCAAGAATTGTGAAAAAGGTAAAATGATAAAGTCTAGTTTTAAAAGAAAAACCCATACATCTAATGATATTCTAGAATTAATCCATAGTAATTTATGTGGACCTATGAGGACAAAGAGCTATTATGGAGATAGATATTTTATTCTCTTTGTTGATGATTACTCTAGAATGATGACAGTGATATTTCTAAAAGAAAAATCTAAAGCATTCAAGATGTTTAAATGGTATAAGGCTATGGTAGAGAAATAAAGTGGTAATAATCTGAAATGTTTGACATTAGATAGAGGAGGAGAATTTATATTAGATGAATTCACTAATTTCTGTAATGAGCATGGTATAAAAAGATAGGTTTCTGCACCAAGAACACCACAGCAAAACGGGATTGCTGAGAGAAGGAACAGATCAATAGTTGATTGTGCAAGAACACTGATGATAAAGAAGGACATCACCCACATCTTCTAGAAGGAAGCTATTAGCACTACTATCTACACACCTAACAAAGTAAAATTAAGAAAGGACTCAAAGAAGACTCCTTATGAGCTATGGTATGGTAAAACACCCAATGTAAGTTACTTCAAAAATTTTGGCAGTGAATGTTATGTCTTAAAAGATCAAAGAAATGGAAAGCTAGACACCAAAAGTGATGAAGGTATTTTTCTGGGGTATTCTACCAAAAGAAAAGATTTTAAATGTCTACTCAAGGCCTCTAAAAAAATAGTTGAAAGTGCAAATGTAAAGATTGATGAATTTCCAGAAAAGAATGAGCTGGAAAGCACAAAATAACCAAAGGACTACAACAAGTTTGTATACAATGAAGAACCCATCACTTTACCCGAGAAATAGTACTTAAATCCATAACAGAAAAATGTTGCAACCGACGGTCAGAATGTTGTTACCGACAGTCAGGATAATGATCAAGATAATGTGCAAGGTAATGAAGATCAAGTTGATATGCAAAGAGCTGTACTTGTACTTGCAAGATATGTAAGAAGGAACCATCTAGAGGACTAGATCATAGGAGATAAGAAAGCTAGTACAAGAACAAGAAGTAAGTATTTAAAATCAAATTACTTAATTTGTGAGTTTGAACCAAAATATGTCAATGTTGCACTAGACAATGAACAATGGATAAGTGCTATGAATGATGAGATTGAATAGATTGAGAAGAACAAGACATGATCACTTGTGCCAAGACCAAATGACAAGAATGTCATCGGTACAAAATGGATATTCAGGAACAAACTAAATGAGAATGGAGAAGTCACAAGGAACAAAGCAAGACTAGTATGCAAGGGGTATGCACAAGAGAAATGTATATAACAGAACCGAGCACCAGAGTAGATTGTTATATTGATAATAGATAAGGGAAATTCAAGGAATATGTTATGGAAAGAAGAAATTGGTTGACACAATGTTAGATATTTGTAAAATATTTGTTTGGCATTGTTGTCAAAGGGAGAGAATGTATCCATATTATCATCAAAAACTATTCATTATCAGATTACTCCAAACAGGGAGAGATCATATCCAAAGAGAGAGAATTGGTATAAAAGTTGCAACCAAAAGACAAAGACATCAAAGAAGTGGAATAGTCAAGGAGGACACAACACATCAGTAGAAGAAAAAGTAAAACTGCAATAATCAAATCTAAGCTTACACAGAGCTTATCGATAGTCAGACATTTTATCGGTTATCAAAACAAAGTATTTGGTAATTTGATGAATCTCAACAATTGTATTTCATATTGTATTAGCAATAGTATAGTGTGATAAGATAGCATGTTTCCATCAATGCCAAAGGGAGAGATTGATGACATGTAACTGATTAAATGTTTCACTATATTAAGTTGAAGATGATGCAAGACATTAAATTAGTTAATGGTTTGTAATGTCATTGATGTCAACTTGATATCATCTGTATGGTCATGCCAAAGACTTTAGAGAATTAATAGAACAAAGTTTATGCTTTCAACAATGCATAAAAGTCAAGTATTCACCAAGTGACAAACTACACCAGCGGAGTGCACACCATTGGTAAAGACAGAGATAAAGTCACAATGATGCTCGACGAGCAGAAGACAGTGTTGCTTGACAAAGTAGAATTAGAGGATGCCTGACGAGCTAAAAATAGTGTTTCCCAATGAGCAAGATCCAATGATGCCTAACAGACGGAGATCTCGAAGCTAACTGAAGCTACACCAATGAAACTGGCAGTTGTCACTGGCGACGAACTGTAGAATTAACCGACAGAATAGAGAGATCAGAAAATGACAAAATATCTAGCTAGTAGAGCTAAAGGATAGACTTAACAAGTTGTTTTATTTTTTTTATTCAAACCACAGTTAAGCAATTGAGTTACACAGTTGGCAAGAAGATAACTATGAGATAAATCAGGAGTTAAACTCATAAATCAATTGGGCTAGATTGTTGTTCACACCAAGAATCAAGAATCAAGAACCTAGAATTAAGGGATATCATGTCTATTTAAGAGACACACATAATTCATTCCCAAAAGCAATTAGATACATGGGGGAGTGAACTGATAGAAGATGTTGAAGAGAAACTGATGAAGGATGAACTTCATGTAGTCCTGATCAATCAAGCTAAGGGAGAGCTAAATAATTCTATAGACACCGAAACATAGTGAAGCATAGAATCATAGAGAAGAAAAGGCTAAGTACAAAGGAATTTAATTGATAAATTTCTCAGAAAGGTATTGTACATAAATAGATCTGAATATCTGTAATTCAAAGTTACATTAGAAATAGGTCATTATGTTTCAGTTTAACCATTGAAGCATTAAGTCTCTTAACAGAGTAGGACTTAACAGTCTTTTTGTAATTGAGGTATATCCTAATAGCTTACTAGAAGGTTGACTCATGATAGTAGCATCAGTCTTATCTAAAGCCTATTGACAGTCTAAGAAGGAGGCTGATTCAAGGATGGTAGTAGGATTAGCAGAAAGCCTATTGATAGTCAAGAGACTGATTCAAGGATGGTAGCATTGATGCCAGATACTAAGTGACAACCTATGTATAAAAATCCTCTAACAAGGTCGCACTTCACTATGTGTTTGTAACCTTTAACAGGGTTGGCTCCTAACAGGGCTCACTTCAAAAGAGTGAAAATTTGGGGTACCGGTCCCAGTGGTTTTTCCCTTAACAGGGTTTCCACGTTAAAATCCTTGTGTTATAT
>MU227424.1:1084414-1107166 GCA_018584345.1 Thuja plicata
CTCCATATCCCTTATGCATTATCCATCCACTATCCATTATCCTACATAACTTCATCCACTTTATCCTTATTTGATCTTGACATCCTATCCATATCCTTCATCTTATAGTCCCTATCATATTCATTCCCACCATTGTCTACATCCTCCATATCCCTTATGCATTATCCATCCACTATCCATTATCCTACATAATTTCATCCACTTTATCCATATTTGATCTTGACATCCTATCCATATCTTCTAGCGCACAGTCCTTTCCTTATCCTTTTCCTCCATCCACCATCCATAATCCTATGTAAGTCCATCCTCCTTTCCATGTCTTGGGTCTTGTTTATCCCATACATTTCCTCCATATATTATCCATTATCCTCCATATCATTATCCCCTATCCTATTCATAGCCTCCATCTCATATCCCTTTTCACCTCTCCTACCTTTTTCTCTTCATACAAACTAGAGGCACTAAAATATCCATGCATGCTTTGGATAACACAAGCCTTCACCCTCCCACCCCTTGTATGGGGGCATCTTTTACAACATTGTCCTTGGATCTCACTCTGCTTATTCCCCATCCCTTACATGTCATCCTGCCCTTTCATACGTCCTTTATCCCCCACCTGCCCATCCATCCTTTTCCTACCTTTAGTGTGGTGACATTCCATCTAGTTCTTAGATCTCTTTCCTCCATATCCCCCATCCGATGATCTTCCATATCCTACCATTCCATCCATCGCTTGCTCAAATCATCTCTCCATCTTTCAACCCTTTCATATACCTTGACTCTCCGTTGTCCTTGGTGTTCATCCATTTGCTCCTACATCCATTCTCCTATCCAATCTCATCTACTCCACCTCTTGTCTAATCCTTTCATCTCCTTTAAACCATCTTGCCTATCAAATCTCTTTATCATCTAATCCAATCTTCTTCTCATCCAATTCAATCTATTTATCTTCCTATCTTAGTCTATCTAATCCATGTTATTGTATGAAGCCTAATCATACACAGAGGTCTTTTTATTCCCTTTTCTTTTGGCGCGGTTGCTCCCCAGATTTTTCAATTGACCCTCATATTTTAAAAAAATCATAAAAATCCTAAAATGTCTAAAAATCCTAAAAATTAGAAAATGATCTTGAAAAATACTAAAAAAAAAACAAACTTATTTTTGGCTTTTGCCCCGCACTTGTGCGGGGGTGGAGCCGTCCGTCTACGGACAGGCGGCTATGTCCACCCTTGCATGGGGGTGGAGCCACTCGTCTATCAACAGGCGGTTGTGCCACCCCTACGCAGGGGCAGAGCTGCCTGTCTATGGATAGGTGGTTGTGCCCACCCTTGCATGGGGGCGGAGTCGTCCGTCTACTGACACAGCCTGTCTACGGATGGGAGGCTACACCGTCCCTATGTAGGGGTGAAGTTGCCCATCAGGAGGTGTGCCACCCCTGCGTGGGGCAGAGCCGCTCCTCTATTTATGGGTGGCTGTGCCTGCCCTTGTGCTGGGGTGAAGCCACCCTTTGTATGGGCCAGGGCCGCTCGTTCATCGATGGGAGGCTCAGTTTTGCCCCCCCCCCCCTCCCGCTTTTTTTATTTTATCAAAAATTCATAAAAAATTAAAAAATCTTTCAAAAATTCATAAAAAATTTAAAATCCTTCAAAAATTCATAAATAATTAAAAAATCATTTAAAAGTTATAAATTTTTTTAAAAAAAATCTTAAAAAAAAAAAAATTCAAAATCTAAAAAATTTTTAAATTTTTTTTAAAAATCTAAAATTAAACATGAAAAATCTATAAAAATTAAAAACACTTAAAATTGCAATAAAAATCAATCATGCTCAATACTAGTACATGTAATCTCTTTAATCATGCCTTCATGTTAATCTGAATCAGCCGGTAATCAATTGATCAATTTTTTATCCAATCATCATCATGGGATGTATCCTTCCCAATCCCTTAGATGTGCATTGTTCTTATCGTCAACTTTGCCATCCTTCATCAATCGAGCAATCAATTGGTTTTTAGCTACCTAGGGGCAACATGTTGGTTTTCTTTTGGCTTGTTGTGCATGCTTGCTTGTTGGTTATATGTGTTAACATTTTTTTTTTGTACTTGATCATTTTATCGTAACCTCTTTTATCACGTACTTGACAGTTTGCCATCTTGGTTCCTTATACCTTTGTGCATACCATCAAGTACCATATCAAAATCTAGGTTGTGCTCCCCAATATTTACATAATTCATTTGCATTGCATTTAGATAGATTACATTTTTGCATGGTGAGGTCTTTTTTTAATTTCCTTCACCCTCTCCCTTGATCCATTTCGAGAGCACATTCGTGTTCTCCAAACCCATATGTTCTCTCAAGGGAACATCATCCTTCCATATATCCCTCCTCGTCATCCTTTCTCATCCTTCCATGATTGGGGCATCTTCCTCTTTTTTTCTTCTTTAACGAGATGTCGATTTTGACATCACATCAAAGAGGGGCAAAATGTAGACACCCTAAATTGTCCTTTTTCATTTCTATATTAATTTAATTAATATTACATATAAAAATATAGTTAATTCTTATAGATTAACTATATTTGTTATATTTGACTATTTATTTAGTTTTATTAAATAAATTCATCGCCTTGTACTTAAAATTAATTTAAATACTATCCCTAATATATTAAAATTTATTTTAATATATGTTTCCTCCATATTTATTTTTAAATAAATTTTATTTATTTAATCCCTCCATTTTCTCTAAAATTCTTCTAAACCTCATTTAAATTAAATTAAATTAAATTTAAATCTTGCTTCTTCTTGCTTTTGGCTAAATTCAGTCTAATCACACTTAAAAGGTAAATAAACCCATTTTAGCCTTAATCACTTGCACACACATGTGACTTTTTTAAATTATTAGTCCCTCCCCTTGAAAAGTCAACTCCTCACTTTAACCACTTAATCTCAGCCACTCATTTCTTTTGCCTCTTAATCTCCTTCACTCCCACCAAAACCCTACCTAACCCTTCATCTCAGCCACTCATTTTCCACCACTTAATCTTAGCCCTTCATTTTTCATGTCAATTCCATAAAAGGAGGCCTCACTCCTCATTTTTGCAACTAGAGTAGTTAGTGAGAGTAACTAGTGAGAATTGAGCTAGTGATTGTATTTTAGAGAATTTTCTTGAGCATGTCTTAGTCTTCATTCTATTTAGCTTTTTTCAGAATTAGATCACCTAGATATTATATGTTAGGTAATGAAAATCAATCTTAGTTTATTTCATCTTGCATCTTCATTCTAGATTTGCTATTGCATTCTAAATCTTCATCATGTGAAGTTTGGGGCAAGTTCCTCATACTTGTTCTCAATCCCTTCACCATATTCTAGCTTGCATCATAGTGAGATTTATTGCATTGTGTTGGGAGAGCACACCCACAAAATCTCTAAGAGCAAATCAAACGAGTCTTGGGTGCACTTGTTTTAGCTTATTAGAGGTTGTAGTGAGAATTTAGTTGTATTCTAAGTTCATTGCATGCTTTTAGTATTTGATATATCTTGTACATGCATGTTTTGACTTGTTGTGCAGCTACAAGAATTTTTATTGCATACAATCATTTACATAATTCATTTAGATTCATTTTATGTCTTGCATTGTTAAAAACATCTATACCTTATTCATAGAACATCAACATATATGTTGCATACATCATAAAAACACATCACATCCTACATCCACACATGTTAGTACATCGTCATATATATAAGCATCATCCATCCTGCATAAGTCATACATCATATATACATAATCAAGTCATCCATATACATCACATCCTACAAGCATCAAATGTGAGTATGCATCAACACATCATATAGATAAGACATCATAAGCATCATAAGAGTCATCATATAGATCATACATCATGAGCATCAATAGAGTCCTCATCATATATATATATCAATGTCTATCAATAAAAATACATCACGTGCACCTTAGTGCCAATATACATGTATAAATCTCAAAAATGCAAAATTGTGTGTCATATGACCCTCTGATGAATCATGCTAGTGGCTATGATGGCTCACCTCCCTACCCTAGTGGTGGACGTGGTGGCATCCCCACTGATCCCTGTGAAGCTAATGTCTGCACTGTGCTTTGAGAATGAGATCTCTTTGAGTAGTCTCATCTTTGTCCCTCAGGAACAAGCTAATGCTAGAGTGCTTTGTAGTGGGATGCCTCCCTCCCTTCCTTGTTCACATCCATGTGGGCTACGAACACCTCTACCACCACTTGTCCTACCCCACCTACCACAGCTACCTACCTGGTGATGTCACACTTAGCCCTGTATCCCTCTTCCTGTCGCAGTGCTGCATCCCTCTCTGAGGTCAATGTAGAAATTTTCTCTATGGCCTGCTCCATCTGTAAAGTCAATGTATCCAACTGGCCTGTGAGGGTATCTATCTTGGCACGTAGGTCTCCAGCATCCTATATAAGGTCCACCATAGAGAACTCTCCCGAGTCCACCCTGCCCTGAAGAGTGTCAAGTGTACCCTCTGCCCTGTCTGCCCATGTTGTCTCTGCAGCCAGTAATCCCTGTATCCAGGTGATCTCTGCGTGTAAGCTCCCATTAGACACCACCGCTATATCTAGTAAACCATGTAGTTTGGTACACTCTTTCTGAAGACTATCTCACTCTGCGAGGACAGTATCATATGTCTCCTGTGCCACATACCCTACGGGCGGTCCCTGATCCTACACCTGTGGTGGCACTGGTGGTGCCTATACCTGTGCCTGATCCTGCACCTGTGGTGGTACTAGTGGTGGCTATGGCTGGTCCTATCCCTATGCAGGAGGAGGCCCCTACAGTCCCTGATCCTGTGCCTAAGCCCCTATCTGAGGTCTCACCCATCTCTACGGTCTCCTCTTCTATCCCGCTACTGAGGTCTTTGGGACATCCCTAATCTTTGTGCTATCATCCACATCCAGGTCCCCTGTTAGCTGCTCATGCACAGCCACTTGAGTTGGGTCAGTCAGCCTAACTGGTGTGTGTGTTGCACACCATGCTGCATACTCTAGGGTCATCCCTGCATCTGTAACATCTAGACATGCCACAAAATCCAACCGTGGCATATCCCTCTAGGATGCCCTCACTGTGAGAGCATCTGTGTATCTCCCCCAAGTCCCTACCTCCCTGGTGACATGAGGATGTTAGGCATCCTCTGCCACCAATCCCTGTTGCAACCTAAACTATTGCATGATCCTGGATGGTTTGAATCTCTCTATCTAGTCGATAGTCCTACCCAGAAGAAAATAATCAGTCTAAATGTATGAGAGGTATAAAAAGTCATCAAATCTTTCCTCCACTATTGCTGCCTAGTCCATAGCCCCCCATGGCTTGCATAACCTATAAGGGGTCCAATAGAAAACTTGAACCTCATCTAACAATCGGTGCTAGTATCCAGTCTGACTGACAGAGGTGTATCTAAGATGGAGCCTGTAACTGCAGACATAGGGCTCCCTAGGTTGGTGTGACTCCTTGATGCGTATTGGTCAAAACATTGCAATGTGCTCCTAGGCCCACACTAACAATAGCATCACCCTGGTACCCATGTTGTGTGTCTTGCAGTACGCAACCATGTGTAAATCATGGTATAACTATCCAAGGACAACATACCCCCAGCAGTAAGAGGTCCCCTACTCTAACATCTGAGCTAAATGCCCATGACCATCCCAACCCAAATCCATACCCTACCAAGTCTGCTAGCATCTGCCCCCCGATCAATCCAGCAATATAGAGGGCTATCCGCCTCAATCTCCTATCCATTGCTAGCTACCATGACATCTAGATCTGATATGTCAGGATCCTCCTCATCAGCCACCTGAATGCAATCTCCATGTAGTGGTCACTGTCCTCCAACCTGTATCTAGGGATTGCCCCTTAAATGGGTATCTGTAGAATGCACCAGACATCCTCCAACGTGATTTTCGCCTCTCTAGTAGGCAAGTGAAAAGTGGTGGTATCACTATGCCATTGCTCAATCAGGGTAGTCATCATACCATTGTGCACCCATATCCTAGGCCAATGGGGCACATAGTATAACCCTACCATAGCTAATAGGCCCCAATCATCCTCTATGAACTGTGCCTCCAACTCCATAGTAGGAGGCCAATGCTCTCGAGATCCAAATGGTGGGAACTACTCCTGCAAGAATTTCAGAATCCACCATGTCAATCACTTGTTCTTCTAGTCCTAACCCTTCCCAAAATGGGGCATCTTTCCCCAAGGTCTTCTGCCGACCCATCCCCAGCCCTTTCCAGGACGCTCTGTCTCCTTCCCTCTTAGTGTTTTCCCTTTTAGGCGCAAACGTTGGTCCAACCAGAAATGTCAGTTCATAAACCGTTCTCTCTGTGTGCTTTTCCATAGACCAACATCTTTGAAGATGTGGGTCTGGGTCTGCCATCTTCGAAGATGCCGGTCCAGCATCGGTGGTTCCGGAGACACCGATCTAGGTATCAATGTCTGTGAAGATGTTGATCCAGGGATCAACATCCATGTAGATGCCAGTTCAAGAACCGGCGTCTCCAGTCTGAAAAGCATTTTTCCCCCATTAATGACCTAACTACCAACCCCAAAATCAATAAATTAATTACTAACAATAAATGTCAGGTCATGGATAGTCCACTCACTGGTACAAGTCACTTAGCGGGCCTCTCATGTGTGTGAACGCGCTTTCCAAGCTATCCCTTCATCCTCTTGTCAGCCATTTTTGACTCCAGAGCTTAGATTTTACTATTTACTATTCACAAATGACCCAATTTTTCCCCCTCGACCCCTCTTATAGCCCCCATTTTTGTCAAAAATTTTCCCCACCCGTTTCCTGCCCCCCGTGTCTATTTTTGTATATTTCGTCTTGTTGTATAGCTGAAATACGCGTAAAAACTCAAAAACATTTAAAAATTGTGAAAAATCCAAAAAAATTAAAAATTCCAAAAATATTAATATTTTTATTAATATTATTCTCCCTCTTATTTCTCTAACTATTTAATTCAATCAATTAAATAGTTTCATTTATCAATAGTTTGAATACTATACTAATGTATTTTATTTAAATACATTTGCCTCCACAAAATCTGCTTTTAATAAATTTATAATTATTAAATCCTCCATATTCCTAATTCTTCTAAAACCATAATTTATCCAAATCTAATTTGAATAATACCCTAAAACCCTAGCTAGGAACCTATTAATCCTACCCTAAAGCCTACCCTATTCATATCCTACTCCCATCACCTCATTTTCTAAGTATGCTTCCACACCTAACTGCCTTCTGATCTTGCTTAAAGGGTCATTCCTAACCTTTTTAAGGCTAATTGAATGCTCACCCACATGGAGAAATTCTCTCCAAATTGGGCACCCATTCTTCTTTAATTCCCTCTTACAACTTTGTCTCCTCTTTTGAAATATTGAGCTACTCAATATTAATGCCAATTTTAACTCAAAATTGGCCATCTTTTGAAGCCCATGTGTCTCCTATGTGGCTCTTATGTGGATGCCACAAAGGTGCCACTTCATCCAAGCCTCTTCCTCTCTCCAAAAATTTGGGACTGCATATGAGTATAGTGACATGGGAGTTGTTCCTTGAACACTTTCGTGAGTGCTTTTTATCTAATCAGTGGAGGCAGCAGAGGGTCGATGAGTTCTACGACTTGAGGTAGTTGACCCTATTAGTGGTTGAGTATGAGCGTCGATTCTTTGAGGTCAAAAAATATGCTAGATATGGTTAGGATTTGGGTCTTACGGTTCAGCACTTTGTTAGGGGGTTGAATGAACGCATCATTGGGGAGGTTAGACTCTTTGAGCCTACAAACCTTAGGGAAGCAGTCATCAGGCTTCTCTTGTAGAGGTGAACTTAGCATTGGGCCATGGCGATCATTCAGGAGGTTAGTCTAGAGAACCTACTTCTATTGTTAGAGGTAATCATTCTCAGGGAGCTATGAATTCGAGAGGTCCTTCTACCATTCCAAACGGTAATCAGTTTAAGCAGCAAGGAGGAAACAATCCTTCTTCTTTTGGTGGTTCTTGGAATAGGAACTTTCAGGACAATCAGTGCAATAGGCGCAATTAGTCAGTTTAGCCATCTCAGAGTGTGTATCAGAATGTCAATAGGGACACTGTTCAACAGTCTAGTGCACCTGTGGTTGGAGGAGGTTATAGTAGGCGAGCTTGCTTTACCTTGGACAGTTTGGACACATTGCAGTTAATTGTCCTAAGCATCCAACTCAGTTCTCAAGACATAGGCCATTAGCTTCTGAGCTGACAATGGGTAATGTTGGTATGTCTCATAGAGTGTTTGCAGTGTTTGATCATCCCCCACCTGTGTATCATGCTCCTATAAGTGGGGCTGTGAGTAGAAGTCCTACAACTAGTTTCTGGATTCCTATAGTGGGGAATGATCCTCAGTGTTTGAATCAGAGACCTGGGAAGGGTCCTATGGGACCCACACTTTGAGTCTTTCAGGACTTGGATTAGATGTTCTGTGCTGAGAGATTAATTTCACTATATTTGTTTTAGGCTTTCGGGAGTAAGCCTAGTTTTAGGGGAGGAGGATGTAATACCCACCTCTTAGTTTTCTTTTCAGTTTTTGGATGCCAAACTCTTTTAGACATTTTTATGTATGTGTGGATTTATTTAGATGATTTAGATGATATCTATGTATTACATTTTAGTATGTTATTAATCCATTGTTAGTATGTTATATCTTCCGTGTATATGTGATTTAAGGTCACTTAATGATGCTTATGTATATGTTAGGATTTTAGGTCAATTATGGTTTTCTGACAATACTGACCTTATACTTATCTACACATGGATTGTTGTATGTTTTCATTACTGTTTGAGGTGCTTGATATGGTATGGTACAGAGTCGTAGTTACTTGCTTTGGCGAGATCCACATGATAACTTGGTCTCAACCATTGTTTTCCATATTATATATATGCATGTATGTTCATCTTTGTGATGACAGGTTTGCAGGTACTAGGCTACATCTTCCCTGAATTGGCAGGAGTGACCGTGCCCTATCGCATTAATCTCAATGTTAAGAGAGGGGAGATATTTTTCAGGTCCAAATCCTATCCTAAACCTAATTGTCCTAGCTAGTGGACAAGTATCTGTATTGGCTACCCTTACTGAATTCTTGTAGTTGACGGGAATTCATGTATCCCTTTCCTAGTGCATGTTTGATTTTTGCTTGTTTCATTTTCAGGTGCTTGATGTGATTATGTGGGTGTTATATCATGTTATTTATTTAATTAAATATTATTGTAATTAATTATTAAATATAGAGTATTTAATTAATTAAAAATTAAATTAAATACCTATGTTTAATTGAAAGGTTAATTAAAGTGCAATTATTGAATATTAATATTTAATAAAAAATTAGAGTAAATATGTTTTTCTACTTAATTAAATAATTAAATATTAAGTTGCATGGATTATGATGCTTTAAATATTTAAGTTATTTAAATGAATATTTTATTAATTACATGTGCAAGATTTGGTTGAAAAAAGTATTTTCAAACTCAAGAGATCTTAACTTGATTTTAGGATTCAAAGTTGAGTTGTGCAAGTAATTAGATATTTTAATTATTAATTGTTATTTTCTTTCAATTTTGGATAGAGTCCTTTTAGGAGTTAACTGAATGAGTTGTCATTAGGGATTGCTGAATTAGGGGAAGTTGATCCTCATTAGGGGGATTCTTCTCTCATTTGAGAACAACAAGTTTTTGAGGAGTATTTTTACAAGTTTTGGTGTGTGCTTGGTTTTGGAGCATAATTTGGGAATTCTCCTTGCTTGGATTTTGGATTGTGTATTCCTCAATAGTTATTGAGGTAGAGTCTTGTTCATGTCAATTCTGATTTTCAGATCCTTGTCTTCTATGCATCCAAAAAGCTAAGAATCCTTTGTTTGGTCATTCCTTACTTGTTTATTTTATGTTTTTGATGATTTCAATTGAGAAAAATATGTTTTAGATCAATTTGATATTTTATTAAAGCTACCATGTCAGATCTATGCTTGTGGGCATAAAGGGTTTCTAGTTGAAGATATTGTTGAAATGGGTATTTCTGGAAGCCTATATCCTTAATTTTTGTAAGAAAATATATATTAACCTAGTACGAAGGTGTTGTCAAAATTTCATTGAAAAATTTCCTATAGATCTCTTACAAAACAAAAAAAATTAATCTGCCTATAGTTAGAACTATAGTAGGGAAAAAAATTCCTCCCTTGAAAATATCCTTTTGCAAAGTCAATTTGAAGAAAATAATTAGCTCTTTGTTATAAAAATAAAATAAATATACAGAGTGAAAAGTACACCAGACAATTAAATAAAGAAAAGACAAAAAGAAAGTAAGTTATTTCATTATTCCGTTTTCAAAATTTTTCAATAAAAAAAAAATAATAATAATACAAAAACTACTTTGTTAAAGTTTGTTTTAATTAAAAAAGAATTTTCAAGAAAAAAAAATATTAAAATGAGGAGGCGGGGGCCACCAACTCCCCCTCCCCATGCATAGGGCTGGCCACAGCGTGGCAGCCGGAGCCCCCGCGGCCTTGCTTAAAGAAAAGGGCCCGCAACAGAGGAAAATGGAGGGGGTGGGGGGCCACAGGGACCCCCGCCCATGTTATATTTTTTTTTTATATTATTTTTCTTTTTTAATAAAAATTTTAGTTAAATTAAACTTTGTTAAATTAAATTTAGTTTATTTAAAATTTAATTTATTTAAATTTAGTTTATTTAAACTTAGTTTAATTAAATTTTGTTATTATAAAATTAGTTTAATTAGATTTTGTTTTTTAGGATTTGTTTAAACATGAGGTTAGGTAACTAGATTTATGTTTAATCCTTACTTGGTTTATTTAAATGTTAAATTGAGTTAGTTAATTTTAAATTTGATTTATGATTAAAATTCAATATTGATTTATTATTAATTTTTAAATTAATGTAGAGTTAATTGCTAGATTAGTTATGGGTAATTCTTTTTAAAAAAAATTGGTTTTAAATTAGATAATTGGGGAAGTGGGAATTCTCTACTATTAAAAGGGGATTGCATTCTATATATCAGATAAATAATATTTTAATTAGTTTAGGAGCCAAGGGAGTTTTATTTTGTCATTATTATGAATTAGCTATTGTTAATCATCACACCCTATGGTGTTAGCTAGTTATTGGAGATATTATTGAACAATTATTATGGATGTTTAAAGGCTCCTAAGAGTTTTATAATTTTGTAATTATAACTGATAATTGGTAATTATTTCTTAGATGTATTTATGAGTTTTTTTATAAATAGATCTATAGGAAAGGATAACGTTTTACCAAATATGGAATATTTAATTATTTCTAGATAGTAATTTTAGTGAGTAAATGAATTTGCATGATTGAGAATTATAAATTTATTTATTCTTACATTAACATTATAATTGATTTTTATGCAATCTAAATATGATTTGATTATACTATGATGTGTTTTGGGTGCGTGTTTCTATAAATTGAATGATTCTTCTATGTTATCATCTTTTTAGTTATCTGTTGGGTTAGATGACCCTACAACTTAAATCGAGAGGTTTTAGGATTGTACTTTCTTTATGATGTTATTATGATGTCAGTTGTGATTATATGAGTATGTCATAGTCCTGATTTCCTAAACCCAACCTAATTTGGATATGATGTATTGTTTGGTCCTGTAAGGATATTGTGGATGTTTTGTGGTTATTGAGAACCTATGTACGCCTGAATGTACATGATGCAATTTGAATTATGATTTATCCTTTATGATACTTTTTGTGAACCTAGGGTAGGTAACCTAATTGTATAGTAGGAGGTGGCTTGCAATAAGTACCAGAGCCCACAAATGGCTGTCAAGATTTGCTTATTGTAAGTAGTCATAACAAGTGATAACATAATTAATCTAAGTAGGCTGACCTAGTATTAAACTAATAAGATTAATGCCTCACCCATGCTTGAGCACTAGTATAGGCTAATATGGAGGATGAGACGATGTCTGCAACCTTGAGAGGATGGGTATAGAATCATTGGTGATCTTGTTTGTTTGAAGGATCATTGATGCCGTGTATGGTCACTTGGGTGCCAGAATCTATTAAGGTATTTTTAGGACTTAACACAAGGGTTAGATGTACATGATGACACCTTTCTATACAGCTTGGGTTATTCTACGTGTGTTAGTTACCTCTGGTGTTGTTTAGTATTCCTTGTTATGGTTTAGAGTGCTTCTAGGAGCTTCCTTTGCAATAAAGTATGAGGTCATGTGTACCTTGTTTGCGTTCTTGTTGTTTACCCCATGTGATGGGACTGTTACTATCTCCTCAACATGGTGGGAGTGGACCTTTGGTTCCACGTGGTCAGGTGGAAGTGATTCTTATTACCATTGAGATTTCGATGGATTCTTCTTCATGCTTGGATGTTACTTGTTGTAGTTTCATCTTCAAGTCTTTGGGAGACTTGATCAATTACTTAAGTTGTTTATTATACCATATGTATATATTGGTTATCATCCTTTGAAGGATGCATTGTATTGGTCATTATGTATTATTACATACCCTACGACTTGTGCAGTGGATGCTGAATAGGTAGTATACCTTATGGTATCAAATGTATATGTAATCATTAATTGGTTTCAGATTATGTAACTTTTATGAAAGTTATTTATATTCATTAATCATAGATTATTATGTTTAAGTAATTCTAGGCCAAGGAACCCTTGAGAAATAATATCGATGTATGAGTTGTATTTTATGTATGTCATGTACTTCATTGTGTTGCTTCCGCATTGTTATCATTATTGTTTGTAAACATTTAAAATAAAAATTATTCCATGAACTTAATGTCATATTTAGTTTTCCTTGGTTCCTTGGTGGGGCATTACACTCGGTATCAGAGCCCACATTTCTACATTGGGAGCTTTGGAAAATATATATGCCCATTAGTTATTTTTTTATTTTAAAACTTGAAAAAAACATAGACATAAAACTATGATGTATTTAAAACCATTTCTTTATGATTATTTGACTTCTATTGATGTTCTTGGTTTGGTGTTGGTTCTAAGTTGTGGTTTGGTTATCTGGTTGATTCAAGAATCATGCCTAAAACTAGATCCACTAGAGGTCATGGTAGAGGCTGAGAGGGTGGCCAATGAAGGGGTAGGGACCATAGTCCTTCCATGAGTGTTTATCGAGGTAATAAAGATGAGTAGAGGGATGAGTGTCGCACTGGTTCAGAGGAGCCAGACATTAGGCAGTTGTTGCAGGGTTTACTGAGCTGTATCCCTGAGCTGGGTAGAGTGGAGAGGGAGAGATTTAGGAGCCCTCCAAGAAGGAATGTATTAGTGGATCCTATAGTTGTGGCAGAAAATCACATGAGAGATCTCATGAGAGTTCCACCTATTTCCTTTAATGGAAAATGAATAGGACTCAAAGCTGAGACTTGGCCTATTACATTAGAGAGGGTATTTTCTATGCATCCCTTTAGTAGCAATACTAAAGAAATATATGCAGTAACGCAACTATCCAATTTTGATGCGATATGGTGGAAGTTAGAGGAACAAAAGTTGGGACTACATATGAGTACAGTGACAAGGGAGTTGTTCCTTGAACAGTTTTGTGAGCACTTTTTTATCTAATCAGTGGAGGGAGCAGAGGGCTGACGAGTTCCATTACTTGATGTAGTTGACCCTATCAGTGGTTGTGTATGAGTGTCGATTCTTCAAGCTCAAACAATATGCTAAATATTTTTAGGATTTGGCTCTTATGGTTTAAAGCACTTTGTTAGGGGGCTGAATGAATGCATCATTGGGGAGGTTACACTCGTTGAGCCTACAAACCTCAGGGAAGCAGTCATCAAGGCTACCCTTGCAGAGGAAAACTTAGCATTGGGCCATGGTGGTCAATTAGAAGGTCAGTCTAGAGCACCTACTTCTATTGTCAGAGGTAATCATTCTCAGGGAGCTGAGAATTTGAGAGGTCCTTCTACCATTCCAAATGGTAATCAATTTTAGCAGCAAGGAGGACACAATCCTTCTTCTTTTGGTGGTTCTCAGAATAGGAACTTTCAGGAAAATCAACACAACATGCACAATTAGTCAGTTCAGCCATCTCAGAGTATGTATTAGGATGTTAGTATGGACAGTGTTCAACAGTCTAGTGCACCTTCTATTAGAGGAGGTGGTAGTTGGGGAGCTTGCTTTACCTTGGACAGTTTGGACACATTGCAGTTAATTGTCCTCAGCATCCAACTCAGTTCTCAGGACAGAGGCCATTAGCTTCTAAGCTGACAGTGGGTAATGTTGGCATGTCTCACAGAGTGTATGCAGCATTTGATCATCCCCCACCTGTGTATCATGCTCCTATGAGTGGGGCTGTGAGTAGAGGTCCTGCAGCTACTTTTTGGATTCCTACAGTGGGGAATGATCCTAAGTGTTCAAATAAGAGACTTGGGAAGGGTCTTATGGGACCCACACTTTGAGTCTTTCAAGACATGGACAAGATGTTCTGTGATTAGAGATTGATTTCTTTATCTTTGTTTTAGGCTTCTAGGAGTAAGCCTAGTTTTAGGGGAGGAGGATGTAATACCCACCTCTTGGTTTGCTTTTCAGTTTTTGGATGCCAAGCTCTTTTAGGCATTTTTATGTATGTGTGGATTTATTCAGATGATTTAGATGATATCTATGTATTACATTTTAGTATGTTATTGATCCATTGTTAGTATGTTATATCTTTGGTGTATATGTGATTTAAGGTCATTTAATGATGCTTATGTATATTTTAGGATTTCATGTCAATTATGATTTTCTGACAATACTAACCTTAGATTTATATACAGATGAATCATTGTATGTTTTCATTACTATTTGAGGTGCTTGGTCTGGTATGGGACAGAGTCGTAGTTACTTGCTTTAGCGAGATCCACACGATAACCTGTTCTCAACCATTGTTTTCCATATTATATACATGCATGTATGTTCATCTTTGTGATGACAGGTTTGCACGTACCAGGCTACGTCTTCCCTGAATTGGCAGGATTGAGCGTGCCCTATCACATTAATCTCAATGGTAAGAGAGGGGAGATAGTTTTCAAGTCCAAATCCTATTCTACACCTAATTGTCCTAGCTAGTGGCCAAGTATCTGTATTAGCTACCCTTACTGAAATCGTGTAGTTGACAGGAATTTGTGTATCCCTTTCCTAGTGCAAGTTTGATTTTAGCGTGTTTCATTTTTGGGTGCTTGATGTGATTATGTGGGTGTTATATCATGTTATTTATTTAATTAAATATTATTGCAATTAATTATTAAATATAGAGTATTTAATTAATTGAAAATTAAATTAAATACTTATGTTTAATTGAAAGGTTAATTAAAGTGCAATTATTGAATATTAATATTTAATTGAAAATTAGAGTAAATATGCTTTTTATACTTAATTAAATAATTAAATATTAAGTTGCATGGATTATGATGCTTTAAATATTTAAGTTATTTAAATTAATATTTTATTAATTATATGTGCAAGATTTGGTTGAAAAAAATATTTTCAAACTTAAGAGATCTTAACTTGATTTTAGGATTCAAAGTTGAGTTGTGCAAGTAATTAGATTTTAATTAATAATTGTTATTTTCTTTCAATTTTGGGTAGAGTCCTTTTAGGAGTTAACTGAATAAGTTGTCATTAGGGATTGCTTAATTAGGGGAAGTAGATCTTCATTAGGGGATTCTTCTCTCATTTGAGAGCAACATGTTTTTGGGGAGCATTTTTGAAATTTTTGGAGCATAATTTAAGAATTCTCCTTACTTGGATTTTGGATTGTGTATTCCTTAATAGTTATTGAGGTATGGTCTTGTTCATGTCAATTGTGGTTTTCGGATTCTTCTCTTATATGCATCCAAAAAGCTAAGAATCCTTTGTTTGGTCATTCCTTACTCGTTTATTTTGTGTTTTTGATGACTTCAATTGAGAAAAATATGTTTTAGATTAATTTTATATTTTATTAAAGCTATCATGTCAGATCTATGCTTGTGGGCATAAATGGTTTCGAGTTGAAGATATTGTTGAAATGGGTATTTATGGAAACTTAGATCCTTAATTTTTGTAGGAAATATATATTAACCTAGTATGGAGGTGCTGTCAAAATTTCATTGGAAAATTCTCTAAAGATCTCTTAGAAAATTAAAAAAAATTAATCTGCCTATAGTTAGAACTATATTGGGAAAAAAAAAAAATCCTCCCTTGAAAATATCCTTTGGCAAAATCAATTTGAAGAAAATAATTAGCTCTTTTTTATAAAAAATAAATAAATATACATAGTGAAAAGTACACCAGTCAATTAAATAGAGAAAAGACAAAAAGAAAGTAAGTTATTTCATTATTCTGTTTTCAAAAATTTTCAATAAAAAAATTAAATAAAAAATAATACAAAAACTGCTTTGTTAAGTTTGTTTTAATAAAAAAAGAATTTTCAAAAAAAAAATATTAAAATGAGGAGGCGGGGGCCACCAACTCCCCCCTCCCCATGTATAGGGTCGGCCACAGTGTGGCAGCTGAGGCACTGGCATGACATTCGGAGCTGTCGGCACGACAGCCAAGGCGCTGACCGGGCCGGAGCCCCCGCGGCCTTCCTTAAAGGAAAGGGCCCGTGGCAGAGGAAAATGGAGGGGGTGGGGGTCCACAGGGATCCCCCCCATGTTATATGTTTTTTTTATATTATTTTTCTTTTTTATTAAAAAGTTTAGTTAAATTAAATTTATTTAAATTTAGTTTATTTAAACTTAGTTTAATTAAATTTTGTTATTATGAAATAAGTTTAATTAGATTTTGTTTTTTAGCATTTGTTTAAACATGAGGTTAGTTAAATAGATATATGTTTAATCTTTACTTGGTTTATTTAAATGTTAAAATGAGTTAGTTAATTTCAAATTTGATTTATGATTAAAATCCAATATTGATTTATTATTAATTTTTAAATTAATATAGAGTTAATTGCTTGATTAGTTATGGGTAATTCTTTTTAAAAAAATTTGGTTTTAAATTAGATAATTGGGGAAGTGGGAATTCTCTACTATTAAAAGGGTATTGTGTTCTATATATCAAATAAACAATATTTTAATTAGTTTAGGAGCCAAGGGAGTTTTATTTTTTTGTTACTATGAATTAGCTATTGTTAATCATCACACCCCATGGTGTTAGCTAGTTATTGGAGATATTATTGAACGATTATTATGGATGTTTAAAGGCTCCTAAGAGTTTTGTAATTTTGTAATTATAACTGATAATTGGTAATTATTTCTTAGATGTATTTATGAGTTGTTTTTATAAATAGATCTATAGGAAAGGTTAACGTTTTACCAAATATGGAATATTTAATTATTTCTAGATAGTAATTTTAGTGAGTAAATGAATTTGCATGATTGAGAATTATAAATTTGTTTATTCTTACGTTAACATTATAATTGATTTTTATGCAATCTAAATATGATTTGATTATACTATGATGTGTTTTGGGTGCATGTTTCTATGAATTGAATGATTCTTCTATGTTATCATGTTTTCGAGTATCTGTTGGGTTAGATGACCCTATGGCTTAAATCCAGAGGTTTTAGGATTGTACTTTCTTTATGATGTTATTATGATGTCAGTTGTGATTATACATGTATGTCATGATCCTGATTTCCTAAACCCAACCTGATTAAGATATGATGTATTGTTTGGTCCTGTAAGGATACTGTGGATGTTGTGTGGTTTTTGAGAACTTATGTGCACCTGAATGTACAGGATGCAATTTGAATTATGATTTATCCTTTATGATACTTTTTGTGAACCTAGGGTAGGTAACCTAATTATATAATAGGAGGTGGCTTGCAATAATTATCGAAGCCCACAAGTGGCTGTTAGGATTTGCTTATTGTAAGTAGTGGTAACAAGTGATAACATAATTAATCTAATTAGGCTGACCTAGTATTAAACTAATGAGATTAATGCCTCACCCATGCTTGAGCGCTAGTATAGGCTAAGATGGAGGATGAGACGATGCCTGCCACCTTGAGAGGATGGGTATAGCATCATTGGTGATCTTGTTTGTTTGAAGGATCATTGACGTCTTGTATGGTCACTTGGGTGCCAGAATCCATTAATGGATTTTAAGGACTTAACTTAATGGTTAGACGTACATGATGACACCTTCCTATATACAGCTTAGGTTATTCTATGTGTATTAGTTACCTCTGGTGTTGTTTAGTATTCCTTGTTATGGTTTAGAGTGCTTCTAGGAGCTTCCTTTGCATTGAAGTATGAGGTCATGTGTACCTTGTTTGTGTTCTTGTTGTTTACCCTATGTGATGGGCCTGTTACTATCTCCTCATCATAGTGGGAGTGGACCTTTGGTTCCACGTTGTCAGGTGATAGTGATTCTTATTACCATTGAGATTCTGATCGATTTTTCTTCATGTTTGGATGTTCAATGTTGCAGTTTCATCTTCAAGTCTTTGGTAGTCTTGATCATTTACTTGAGTTGTTTATTATACCATATGTATATATTGGTTATCATCCTTTGGAGGATGCATTGTATTGTTCATTATGTACTATTACATACCCTGCAACTTGTGCAGTGGATGTTGATTAGGTAGTATACCTTATGGTATCAAATATATATGTAATCATTAATTGGTTTCAGATTATGTAACTTTTATGTAAGTTATTTATATTCATTAATCATGCATTATTATGTTTAAGTAATTCTATGTCAAGGAATCCTCGAGAAATGTTGTCGATGTATGTGTTGTATTTTATGTATGTCATGTACTTCATTGTGTTGCTTTCGTATTGTTATCATTATTGTTTGTAAACATTTTGAAAAAAAATTATTCCATGAACTTAGTGTCATGTTTAGGTTAAGTTCTCCTAGGTTCCCTGGTGGGGCATTACACTTGGTATCAGAGCCCAAGTTTCTACACTGGGAGCTCTAAGAAATATGTATGCCCATTAGTTGTCTTTTTATTTTAAAACTTGAAGAAAACATAGACAAAAAAATCTAATGTATTTAAAACTATTGCTTTATGATTATTTGACTTCTGTTGATGTTGTTGGTTTGGTGTTGGTTTGGTGTTGGTTCTAAGTTGTGGTTTGGTTATCTGGTTGATTCAGGAATCATGCCTGAAACTGGATGCACAAGAGGTTGTGGTAGAGGCTAAGAGGGTGGTTGTGGAAGGGGTAGGGACCATAGTCTTTCCATGAGTGTTCATTGAGGTAACATAGATGAGCAGAGGGATGAGCATCAGGCTAATTTAGAGGAGCCATACATTAGGCAGTTGTTGTAGAAGTTACTGAATCGTATTCCTAAGCTGGGTAGAGTGGAGAGGGAGAGATCTAGGAGCCCTCCAATGAGGAATGCATCAGTGGATCCTATAGTTGTGGCAGAAAATCACATGAGAGATCTCATGAGTGTTCCACCTATTTCCTTTAATGGAAAAGGAACAGGACACAAAGGTGAGACTTGGATTATTACATTAGAGAGGGTATTTTCTATGCATCCCTTTAGTAGCAATACTAAAGCTAGGTATGCAGTAACACAACTCTCCAATTTTGCTGTGATATGGTGGAAGATAAAGGATCATAAGTTGGGACTCCATATGAGTATAGTGACATGGGAGTTGTTCCTTGAACACCTTTGTGAGTGCTTTTTATCTGATCAGTGGAGGCAGTAGAGGGTTGATGAGTTCCAAGACTTGAGGTAGTTGACCCTATCAGTGGTTGAGTATGAGTGTTGATTCTTCGAGCTCAAACACTATGCTAGATATGGTCAGGATTTGGCTCTTATGGTTCAGAACTTTGTTAGGGTGCTGAATAAACACATCATTGGGGAGGTTAGATGCTTTGAGCCTACAAACCTTAGGGAAGCGGTCATCAAGGCTACCCTTGTAGAGGCGAACTTAGTATTGGGCCATGGTGGTCACTCAGGAGGTCAGTCTAGAGCACCTACTTCTATTGTCAGAGGTAATCATTCTCAGGGAGCTGGGAATTTGAGAGTTCCTTCTACCATTCCAAATGGTAATTATTTTCAGCATCAAGGAGGAAATAATCCTTCTTCTTTTGGTGGTTCTCAGAATAGGAACTTTTGGGACAATCAGCACAACAGGCGCAATCAGTTAGTTCAGCCATCTCAGAGTGTGTATCAGGATATTAGTAGGGATAGTGTTCAATAGTCTAGTGCACCTTCAGTTAGAGGAGGTGGTAGTAGGGGAGCTTGCTTTACCTGTGGACACTTTGAACACATTGTAGTTAATTGTCCTCAGCATCTAGCTCAGTTCTCAGGACAGAGGCCATTAGCTTCTGAGATGACAGTGGGTAATGTTGGTATGTCTCATAGAGTGTATGCAACATTTGATCATCCCCCACCTGTGTATCATGCTCCTATAAGTGGGGCTATGAGAAGAGGTCCTACATCTAGTTTCTAGATTCCTACACTAGGGAATGATCCTTAGTGTTTGAATCAGAGACCTGGGAAGGGTCCTACGGGACCCACACTTTGAGTCCTTGAGGACTTGGATTAGATGTTCTGTAATGAGAGATTGATTTCTCTATCTTTGGTTTAGGCTTCTAGGAATAAGCCTAGTTTTAGGGGAGGAGGATGTAATACCCACCTCTTAGTTTGCTTTTCACTTTTTGGATGCCAAACTCTTTTAGGCATTTTTATGTATGTTTGGATTTATTCAGATGATTTAGATGATATCTATGTATTACATTTTAGTATGTTATGGATCCATTATTAGTATGTTATATCTTCGATGTATATGTGATTTAAGGTCATTTAATGATGCTTATGTATATGTTAGGATTTCATGTCGATTATGGTTTTCTGACAATACTAACCTTAGATTTATGTACGCATGGATCGTTGTATGTTTTCATTACTGGTTGAGGTGCTTGGTATGGTATGGGACAGAGTCATAGTTACTTGCTTTGGTGAGATCCACCCGATAACCTGGTCTCAACCATTGTTTTCCATATTATATATATGCATGTATGTTCATCTTTGTGGTGACAGGTTTGTAGGTACCAGGCTACGTCTTCCCTGAATTGGTAGGAGTGATCATGCCCTATTGTATTAATCTCAATGGTAAGAGAGGGGAGATAGTTTTCAGGTCCAAATCCTATCCTAAACTCAATTTTCCTAGTTAGTGGACAAGTATCTGTATTGCCTACCCTTACCGAATTCGTGTAGTTGACAAGAATTCATGTATCCCTTTCCTAGTGCATGTTTGATTTTTGCTTGTTTCATTATCAGGTACTTGATGTGATTATGTGGGTGTTATATCATGTTATTTATTTAATTAAATATTATTGCAATTAATTATTAAATATAGGGTATTTAATTAATTGAAAATATAATTAAATACCTATGTTTAATTGAAAGGTTAATTAAAGTGCAATTATTGAATATTAATATTTAATTGAAAATTAGAGTAAATATGCTTTTATACTTAATTAAATAATTAAATATTAAGTTGCATGGATTATGGTGCTTTAAATATTTAAGTTATTTAAATTAATAATTTATTAATTACATGTGCAAGATTTGGTTGAAAAACATATTTTCAAACTCAAGAGATCTTAACTTGATTTTAGGATTCAAAGTTGAGTTGTGCAAGTAATTAGATATTTTAATTATTAATTGTTATTTTCTTTCAATTTTGGGTAGAGTCCTTTTAGGAGTTAATTGAATGAGTTGTCATTAGGGATTGCTTAGTTAGGGGAAGTTGATCCTCATTAGGGGGGTTCTTCTCTCATTTGAGAACAACGGGTTTTTGGGGAGTATTTTTAGAAGTTTTGGTGTGTTCTTCATTTTGGAGCATAATTTGAAATTCTCTTTGCTTGGATTTTCGATTGTGTATTCATCAAAAGTTATTGAGGTAGGGTCTTGTTCATGTCAATTCTAGTTTTCATATCCCTGTCTTCTATGCATCCGAAAAACTAAGAATCTTTTGTTTGGTAATTCTTTGCTTGTTTACTTTGTGTTTTTGATGATTTCAATCGGGAAATATATGTTTTAGATTAATTTGATGTTTTATTCAAGCTTGCATGTCAGATCTCTGCTTGTGGGCATAAAGGGTTTCTAGCTGAAGATATTGTTGAAATGGGTATTTTTGGAAACCTAGATCTTTAATTTTTGTAGGAAAATATATATTAACCTAGTACTGAGGTGCTGTCCAAATTCGTTAGAAAATTTCCTATAGATCTCTTAGAAAATGAAAAAATTAATCTGCCTATAGTTAGAACTATAGTAGGGAAAAAAAAAATTCCTCCCTTGAAAATATCCTTTGGCAAATTCAATTTGAAGAAAATAATTAGCTCTTTGTTATAAAAATAAAATAAATATACAGAGCGAAAAGTACACCAGTCAATTAAATAAAGAAAAGACAAAAAGAAAGTAAGTTATTTCATTATTCCGTTTTCAGAATTGTTCAAAAAAAAAAATTAAAAAAAAAAGATAATACAAAAACTGCTTTGTTAAAGTTTGTTTTAATAAAAAAAGAATTTTCAAAAAAAAAAATATTAAAATGAGAAGGAGGCGAGGGACACCAACTCCCCCCCTCCCCATGCGTAGGGTTGGCCACAGCGCGACAATCGATGCACCAGCACGGCAGTCAAAGCTGTCAGCATGACAGCCAAGGCACCAGCCGAGCCGGAGCCCCCGCGGCCTTCTTTAAAGG
>MU227424.1:1107184-1129553 GCA_018584345.1 Thuja plicata
CCCCCCCCCCCCCCCCCCCCATGTTATATGTTTTTTTAATATTATTTTTATTTTTTATTAAAAAATTTAGATAAAATAAACTTTGTTAAATTAAATTTAGTTTATTTAAAATTTAATTTATTTAAATTTACTTTATCTAAACTTAGTTTAATTAAATTTTTTTATTATGAAATTAGTTTAATTAGATTTTATTTTTTAGCATTTGTTTAAACATGAGGTTAGTTAAATATATTTATATTTAATCTTTACTTGGCTTATTTAAATGTTAAATTGACTTCGTTAATTTTAAATTTGATTTATGATTAAAATTCAATATTCATTTATTATTAATTTTTAAATTAATATAAAGTTAATTGCTAGATTAGTTATGGGTAATTCTTTTTTAAAAAAAAATTCATTTTAAATTAGATAATTGGGAAGTGGGAATTCTCTACTATTAAAAGGGGATTGTGTTCTATATATCAGATAAATAATATTTTAATTAGTTTAGGAGCCAAGGGAGTTTTATTTTGTCGTTATTATGAATTAGCTATTGTTAATCATCACACCCCATGGTGTTAGCTAGTTATTGGAGATATTATTGAACGATTATTATGGATGTTTAAAGGTTCCTAGGAGTTTTATAATTTTGTAATTATAATTGATAATTGGTAATTATTTCTTGGATGTATTTATGAGTTGGTTTTATAAATAGATCTATAGGAAAGGTTAACGTTTTACCAAATATGTAATATTTAATTATTTATAGATAGTAATTTTAGTGAGTAAATGAATTTGCATGATTGAGAATTATAAATTTTCTTATTCTTACGTTAACATTATAATTGATTTTTATTCAATCTGAATATGATTTGATTATACTATGATATGTTTTGGGTGCATGTTTCTATGAATTGAATGATTCTTCTATGCTATCATGTTTTCGGGTATCTGTTGGGTTAGATGACCCTACGACTTAAATCCAAAGGTTTCAATTGTACTTTAGTTATGATGTTATTATGATGTCAATTGGGATTATATGAGTATGTCATGGTCATGATTTTCTAAACCCAACCTGATTAAGATATGATGTATTGTTTGGTCCTGTAAGGATACTATGGATGTTTTGTGGTTATTGAGAACCTATGTGCACCTGAATGCACATGATGCAATTTGAATTATGATTTATAATTTATGATACTTTATGTGAACCTAGGGTAGGTAACCTAATTGTATAGTAGGAGGTGGCTGGCAATAAGTACTGGAGCCCACAAGTGGCTGTCAGGATTTGCTTATTGTAAGTAGTGGTAACAAGTGATAACATAATTAATCTAATTAGGCTGACCTAGTATTAAACTAATAAGATTAATGCCTCACCCATGTTTGAGTGCTAGTATAGGCTAAGATGGAGCATGATATGATGTCTTCCACCTTGAGAGGATGGGTATAGCATCATTGGTGATCTTGTCTGTTTGAAGGATCATTGATGCCATGTATGGTCACTTGGGTGTCGAAATCCATTAAGGGATTTTCAAGAATTAACTCAAGGGTTAGACGTACATGATGACACCTTCCTATATACAACTTGGGTTATTCTACGTTTGTTACTTACCTCTGGATTGTTTAGTATTCCTTGTTATGGTTTAGAGTGCTTCTAGGAGCTTCCTTTGCATTTAAGTATGAGGTCATGTGTACCTTTTTGGCATTCTTGGTGTTTACCCTATGTGATGGGCCTGTTACTATCTCCTCAACATGGTGGATGTGGACCTTTAGTTCCACGTGGTCAGGTGGTAGTGATTCTTATTACCATTGATATTCTGACAGATTCTTCTTCATGCTTGGATGTTCCTTGTTGCAGTTTCATCTTCTAGTCTTTGGGAGACTTGATCAATTACTTGATTTGTTTATTATACCATATGTATATATTGGTTATCATCCTTTGGAGGATGCATTGTATTGTTCATTATGTATTATTACATACCCTACAACTTGTGCAGTGGATGCTAATTAGGTAGTATACCTTATGGTATCAAATATATATGTTATCATTAATTGGTTTCAGATTATGTAACTTTTATGTAAGTTCTTTATATTCATTAATCATATATTATTATGTTTAAGTAATTCTATGCTAATGAACCCTGGAGAAATTTTGTCGATGTATGAGTTGTATTTTATGTATGTCATGTACTTTATTGTGTTGCTTCTGCATTGTTATCATTATTATTTGTAAACATTTTAAAAAAATATTATTCTGTGAACTTAGTGTCATGTTTAGGTTAAGTTCTCTTGGGTTCCCTGGCAGGGCATTACAATACCACTATTGATACAAGCTATCAACATTATCTAGGTAAAGGAAAAATCACAAGAGAAGGAAGCACGCATACCTAAGAATAAGGGTAATGATAAACAAAAAGATACATCTAATGAGAAGAAAGATACAATTGATGAACAGGTAGTCACCAGTCGAGATCAAAATGTTACAAATATAGATCACACACAAAAATATGGAGATAAAACCAAAAAGGATGCATAAATGAAAGATACAGATTAAGTGCAAAAGGAGAAAGGTGAACAAGATAATCCAGATTATACCACTCCTAAGAACATCAAAGGAGATGTTGTAGTTACACCAAAGGTTGATGAGGAGATGTCCACACACAACCAAAAGGAAAACCCTAAGAAGAAGGAAAAAGGTACAACACCACTAAAACCATCCTCCATCACATCAAACCAAGCATAGAAACTTGCAATGGTTTTGCATATAGATACATCACAAAAGAAAAAGAAGAGAACCAAGAAGAGTAAGTTGGAGGTCACACTTGATGAAATCATTGAAATGCCAAAGTGTGATCCAACCACATTGGAATATGAATCTCTTATAGAGTATGGAGAGATATGTCAAAAGAAAGTAATTAAGACAAAGCTTAGAAAAGAACACAATGATTCTCTAGTGCTGGAAACCACAACAGACATCTTAAACCAAATAGTTCTTGACATTGATGTTGATCACAATGTCCCCATTCTAGATCAACTTGTCATTCTCACCGACACCATCACAACACAGAATGTGGATGCTAAAAAATCTATTGAAGAACAAGCAGAATAGAAGTTACAATACAAATTGACAGAAAAGATCAGCCAAGAAGTGGTAGAAAATAAGGTAAATCTTTTAGAACTAACAAATGAATTAGATCCAATCAATACTGAAGCTATTTCCTTAATTCAAAAGCTACGCACTTTGGATAAATTCACTAAGGATAATAGTGATAAGATAGAAAAGATCGATTCTGATCTAAATGCAAGTGCTAAAATTTTAACCACAGATGGAAATGCAATCAAATTTCATTATGAGAAGATAATTTAAATCAAAAGGTTAAGAAAAGAACTTTGGGAAATAGAATCACAATTCAGAGAAGAGGTTACCAAGCTATAGGCTCAACTTTTACCGAACCTCACACTTCTGCAACAACACATAAGTTTGGCAAGACAACTAATTGCCACACCCGAGATGTCTATAGAAGACAACATCGACAACATGCATGCCAGAACTACACTAGAGCATATCGCTCTTGAGCATCTAAAGGAGAAATGGGAGAATATGATGGAGGAAATGAAGACCTCTCACTCTCATATTTTTGATCAGTTATAGGTATACACATTTTCCCTTACTATCAAAAAAGGGTGAAAAGGAGAATGATATTTACAATAGGGGAGAATGATATGTACATACATATATACTATACTATACTGACATATGCAAAGGGATTCATGAAATGACTAAGTAATATACATGGTGTACATACTATAAACATTTTTAGTATTTTGCACATATCAGTTTTTGATACTAATGTCAAAGGGGGATATTGATGACATACATTTTTCTATTACTATACTAAGAGAAACACTTGTTTGAATTGTCAATTACACTACACTGAAAGACAAGTTTCAGTTCAGACTGAAAGTGCTAAGTAAAGAGAAACCTGACGACACAAGTTTTACAGTGTAAACTAAAAGTGCAACCCAAACATGATATAGAGGAACCCAACAAGAAGGATACACTATAAACCAAAGAGCACTAAAGAGAGGATCTCAACATAGTAAGGGAATCCGATAGACAAATCAACAAAGGAACACCAATAGAATTTTAGAGCAACCCAAGCACCAGACACTGAAAGTCAGTTATATCTCAAGAAAAGTGGATCTAACTTCCACGTTAGATAAAATAATTATTCTTTATATTTAGAGTTTATATTTTTTTTAAAACCATTTCTTGAGGAACGAGAAATATAAATTGTAATTGTTTTAATCAGTCCAACTGATTAAAATCATGCAAACTAGGAGATCAAGGTCAAGTTGTAAGCCTTTGATCATAGAGTTAAGTTTGTAATAAATGAAACTAAAAAGGTCAAATATATTGTATAAATAAATGTGTAATCATTAATTTGAGAAGGATGAGAAGATTATTGTATCCAAGGAGTACATCTATCAATTAGACTAAGAGTTTCAAGAAGCAGAATAGAAAAAGATGAATTTGATTATCAAGAACCAAGAATAAAGGCTGCCAAGAAACAGAGGTATTAATCAATCACATTAGGTGATACATTGTATATGTAATCTTTAATGGATCTATAATCAGCAATTGTAGATTGAAAAAACTCAGTTCAATGAGTATTTTTGTCTACATTCTAACAAGTGTAGCAAATAGAAGAAATACTTTCAAGAAAGGTGGATTTAACAATCCTATTGTAAATCTCTTAACTAAGTGTACACTAAACAATGTTGGTAAACCCCTTAACAGAGTAGACCTTAACCATTCTCCACATAATACTCCTAATAGGGTAGATCATCAGAAGTGATCAAATTGTAAGCCTAAACCAACCCCTTCCAATCTGTAGATAGTGAAGTTTTTTTGTGTGCCATCACCACCATAGTTTTTACCTTCTAATAGATATTTTCTGTGTTACCATATCTTGTGTTATGTGTTATTACTTTCATGGATGTTTCTATTAATGTCTACATACAATTAAGATTATGAATTGATATCACATGCACAAAGAAAAAATAGCAGATATGATTGGTAAAGAAAAGGTTTGATTACATAAGGTTAAAGGTTAATTAACTATAAGTTTTAGAGGTATTGATTCACCCCTCCCCTCTCAGTACATTATTCCCATTATTTCCAACAACAACCACTATTGTTGGCATCTTTGTTTCCACTATTTTGGTTGTTAGTGGTGTCCTTTTTGACAAGATTAATAAGGTTTGCATCCATATTTCCAAAGGGAAAGTACATCTTATTTGGTTCTACTTATTTTTCAGGTTCAACTGTTTGTTGTGAAGAAGTGAATGTATCACTTGGGAAAGGAATTTCTTTCCTCAAATAGGTCCTATTAGATTGCAAAGGAGACATGGTAAAGCCATTGTTAGCATGGATCAAATGTTATTGGCTTATCTCATTGATCAATCCCTAAAAAATGATTTTGAATTTTCTCAAACTGAGGGGATCTGATCAATCCAAAATGATACACAGACAAAACTCCAAAAATGGTATCTAGTTATGAATTCAAAATTGTTCCAAACCCTTGGGCAGTACCCTCTATTTTAAAGTCTCAATTTGTAAGCACTACTTCAAAGTATAGTACATGTTTCAATGTATAGTATGCACTTACTAGAAAACAAAAATGTGCTCCTTGACTGTTAGTATACATTATTTGGCTATGTAAATATTCCACTTAAGGTTTCCACACGCTATTTCGATATTCACAAGCATTGTTTCAAAGTTTGTACGCATCTCTTTAAATTTCAAAAGCATGAGGAGAATGTTTGTACATGCCAGAAGAAGTTTTAAATGTGTCAGATAAAGGTGAATATTGCTATCTATTACTAGCTTGATAAATTTTCTTAGAAATTGATAAAGTGATCAAATCTTTTTGGATTTTTTTCTCTTACCAAATAAATATATTATTGGAAGTCTAATAGGGGAAAGAAGTAACTTAGAGTGGGATTGAATTAGATCTATAAAAATTCTACCAATTCTAAACAAACTAATTCAACCATGTATTCATAAACATAAATTGAAATTTTGTAAATATTAACATCTATTTATGAACACATAACACAAATATTTTGGTAACCCAAAAACCCTTGAAGGTAAAACTGGGGTGATGATGACACCCACAAATATTCACTACTATAGTAATAAAGTGTGCCTGTTAGGGCTACAAAGTTTTGATCCCTTCTGACCATCTATTCTATTAAGGGTCTGCCCTGTTAAGACCTTACAAACTTATACAATATACCTTGTTAAAGGATTTAAACTTACAAAAAAAGTAAGCACTCAGTTAAAATATTTACAAAGGCTTGTTAGGACCACTATGTTAAGAGATTTACCGCGATTCACTTGTTAGAATGTATCAGTACTAGATCCTTTGGTATGCACTACAAATGAAGATAACAGATCTCCTATTTCCAACTCTTAACTGATCTTTCAATTTGATTTATCTTTGTTCTCCTCTTCATTTCCCTTATCGGTCACTCTATCTAGTCAATGCTTTAGATATGCAAAATATGCATATACTCTTGATCTATGCTCTTCACATCCGCATCCAAATATAAATAATTCAACACACATATGGATACACACATATATGGATTAGGGTTTGAAGCATCCCATATATAGATCATCCAAATCAAGATCAACGATATAGATCCATCATCTTTTTCAACTTAGGAATCCCTAATTTAGATTGGTTGCATGGCTTGCATAGGGATCCATGATCATAAAAATAAACCTTAATTAATGCATTAAATATCTGTGCATGATCATTAATTTCTCCCTAGAAGTTGGCCAAAATGGTTTACCTTGGTGTTTGTGTCATTCCAAACACATATACAAAAACTATTTTACTCAGCATAACCAAACACTGGTGCTCGGTCAATAATGTCTCACTTGGCATAACTATATGTTTTTTCTTGACACTAAATCTTCTATGCAGCTCGACAATCATTCTTCTCGGCATCCATTGAGTACTCAGCAACCTCTGACTTTCTCAGCAGTAACTACTCCTTGGTCTCAGCCTTAGTGGTATGGTTTGGTCGTAGTGATGACTGACCAACCTGCCTTCATTATGACTAAGTTTGGGACACTAATAGAAAGAAAAACTTGGATATCAACACATAAAATCCTAGCACACACACCAAATTTTGATATTGACCCCTAATACTACACAAAAAGTGTATATTTGTGATCATTTCCATGGGTTTCAACAAGAAAAGATTCCACACAATCTACCTATGGTCAAATTGGCTCTTAATTATGGCTTTAAAAGGTAATCATTGCTAATTTAACCAAGGTTTTAATCAGGATTCCATTCAAAATATCATGATTTTCATCCCCCATTATAGAGGCCTCCCACATGCATAAAAATATGATTTTGCGCAATCTCGAAGGACTACTAGAGGAGGTTCGATTCTCAATCTATTTTTTCACCCACCCCATTCAAGATGAATGCATTTTATTTTATTGTGGGTTGGATTACCATGGCTAAGATTATTTTATCCCACTTGGGTCATTCCCTCTCACCATCCTCATAAGCCAATTCTTGGGAGGCAGGCCCTCTAATTCTCTAGCGTGTTCATGATAAAGCGGGAAATAAAGTGAGCCAATAGGTTTGGGAGTTTGATTCACCCTAAAAGGGTAAAGATAATATCCCTACTATCTTCCACTTCAAAACACAATAGAAATATTTTTTTAAATTAACCACCTCTGAATCTTTCACAAACAATGAGGTTTAAACTTTAGTGTTTGTTCATTCCCAAGACTTTATTTCTATTGTCAAAGTTAGCATGTCTGGCATTTTGATCAAATTTAAAAGTTGAGAGCATAGGCCTAATTCTTTCTTTGGAAAACAATAATAGACTTTTAATTATGCTAGATTTGGAACTTTTAAAAGCCACAATTTAAGCAATGTAAGGAGGAAGGGAAAAATACCTTTAATTAAAGCTAGCAAAGGCTAGGCACATTTTTGAGATTTTTTTTTTCTTTTTTTAACTACTCACCTAGTGGTGATACTTCTAGATCCTTAGGATCCTCTCCTCCAAAAAGGTTAGTCAAAAAATCTCACATAAAATGAGGTAATCAAATTCACAACAAAAAGTGATTCAAATCACTCAAAATTACGATCTAAATCCAAAGTGAAACGACTCAATTTAATGAAAGAAATTTAGATTTATAGGATTTTAAAACTTTTAAGTAATACTCATAAAGTTTCTCCTCCTCACTTAATGATTCCAAAAGACTTGCATTATGAATTTTCTTTTCAAACCTTAAAGTCTTTTTTATTTCCCTTTCTTGCCTATGGATCCTAAACGCGGGCTTTTGCACCTTCTTATGTTCTGACATCTACAAAATAACTAGTAAACTTCATTTAGTATGTTGTCTTTAAGAAATTATCAAAATTATTAAAAAAATAGTACGCATTATTTTAAAGTCCGTAGAGAACTACTTTGTTGTATACTACGCACTACTTAAATGTTGCTAAGAACTAGTTAAATCTTTGCACACACTAATTGAAAATTATAGGTTTTAGTTAACTAATCAGATGAGTGAAAAGATAAATCAAATGCACTACAAAAAAATAGTAACCATTAGAAGAACTCCTCTGTGTATCACTTTTTTGTGCAGAGGCACTTGGATTTATGTGTCTACACACTCCTTTACTTCTAAAATGTGACAACCTTGACCTCATTATGCATCACTTTACGATCTGATGTGTTGAAAGAAAATTAGACAGAGATAGAAGAAATAGAATATGTGCTACTTCACTATGCAAATGTGTCACACTTCACACATATACGCATCATTTCACCTGCAAAGGTTAAATTTGGAACACAAAACACTTCAAATTCAACAATTAACATCAATTTTCATTAGATTTGAGGCTTAATGCCCCATAGTGGGCTCCATTTGTGTATATGGAAAACTATACCTTCATGAAATTAACTTGTAATCTAACCAATTCAAAGGACTTAACAATGGACTAAATAATTGAATTGAAAATAAAATAATGAGCATCTCATGGCTCTCTAATTAAGAAAGAAAACAATATGCTCTCAGCCTAAGCATCCATAATGACAGTCTTAATATGAGAATTGATGAAGAATTATGATAATTTAAACTTAAATGTTCACTAAACTGAAAATTATGAAGATAGAATTGCTATGAACTCAAGATGGTTTTCCTATAGTGATTATCCTTTGCTTCATGAGTGTGTGTGATGATAATGCATTAAAAATGACTTCTATTTAAAGGATTTCCCAAGGGTAGGGGGTATAGTTGATTAACTCATGATTAAAGTTAGGTTAGGTCAATGGTCCCAAAGGTTAAGACCATTTAAAGGGTGGTTTCAAATAAGGGGACAATTTGAGTAATCAAGATGCATTTGTAAGATGTGTGATGTAGGATGAATTTGGTTTGATCCATGTGAGCTCCCATTCTCAATCCTCATTGGTTGATGAATTTCAACCCATATGAGAGATGAGGAAATTAAGGGATTTATTAAGTTGATTAATTTGATTTCTTTAGCTATGGGTACCCTTAAAAGGGTTGGATTCAATTTAATTTGATTATTTAACTATATAATTAAATGATTAATTTAAATTGCATAATTAAACTAATTTATTTGATTTGATTAATCCAAGGCTTTGATAATCATTCATTCAATTCACAATTTGATTTATTTGCATTGATTTCAATTGAGTTTTCTCACTTTAGTTCTGATTAATTCACCTTGACCAAAATTAGGTGTCTACAGAGGGAAGATACTTGATTTGGGAAGATAGAGGGATAGAAGAAGCATGGGGCTTAGGATATGGGTATATATTTCCATTCAAGGGAGATGGATGACTTTTCTTGGGACATGGGTGAATTTTTTGAGGGAATTGGATGACTTCGCTTGGATTTGAGGATCGACGCTTCTTTGTTATTTCTTGGATCCAATTACTAAAGAATTTTGTGGGAATTGAGGATTTGGGAGGCTTAGGAGATAGGGGTGTGTCTTCATGTAAGGGAGATAAATAAATTTTATTGGGACATGGGTTAATTTATTGAGGGGATTGGTTGACATCGCTTGCATTTGGGGATTGATACTTCTCTACTATTTCATCAACCCAGTTAAAGAAGTTCCTAAGTGATGATAAGTACTTTGGAGGATTAGGATTATATGCAGGCATAAGATTGGGAAGAGGAGGAAGATAGTGGGTAGATGGAATATAGGAATTAGATGGCGGATATAGATTATGAACATGGGAAGAAGATGAAACAGATATGTCCTTAAATGGGAGAATTTTGTTTTTTTTTGTTTTTTATTTTGTATATTGTAGACAATGTTTTGAAGTTCTTGGATCTCTTGGGAAAGGTGATCATATGTAGGAGGATAGTGAGATGGATTTCCCTTGTCAAAGGTAGAATAATGATAAGGAATAGGAGATAAATTAGGATTGGATGGATGATTAGGGGGCATGTGATTGGTTGGTTGAACTGAAGAGGGGTTTAGAATATTGCATTTGAAGGTCAATGACCACTTTATGAATACATTCTGGTTCATGATGTTTGAAAGGGGTTTTTTATTTAGATTAGAAGAAGATTAGGATTGATAATGGATGAGCTTAGAAGATAAATGAGGGATTTTTGGATAGAAGGGGTAGTCTTGGACTAGGAGCAATATTTTTTGATTTTTTAATATGAGGATAGGGCCCCAAAGGTTGATTTGATTTGATGATGATTGGTAAAAGGATTGATTGAATGATTGGGTATGTGATTGATTGATTGGATTAAGAGAAAAAGTCTCAAGATTGGATTAATAAGGATTGATGATGAAGGTTTAAGACAAACCTTAGTGAAATAGGTTCTAATAAGGTGAAAACAATAAGGTTTAATGATGATGGTTTTTTACTACTCAAAGATATACTTATTGTGACTCAAGACAAACTGATGTTCTCAAGTGACAAGATTAATTTGTTTACTAATGATAAGGATCCTTCTAACACTTTGATAAATCTTTCTACCTTAGATTTAAGATGAAAATATGATGAAGGTATGAAAGATAAGGATATATATTTATTGATGAAGTCCAATGTAGATGATGGTGTTCCTAAGCCAAAAGTGGAAAGTTTTATGAAAATTTGGATGGAGAAGATGATGTAAATGAAGATTTAAATTAAGAATGGATGAACTTTGGAAGATATATGAGGTATGTTTGGAGACAAGTGAATGAATAAAGGGGATTTGGTTTTGGATGAAGAGGAAGATGAAAATGAAATTTGATTGTTTTGGTTTGGATTGGATAGAATGATATTAGGTTTAATAGTAAATTGGATTGTAATAATGATGATGTGATTAGATTGAATTGAAGATGAATGATGAGATTAGATTAAAAAAGTGGATGAAGATGTGGATTATGAAGAATGATTAGGATGAATATTAGAAATTTTATTGAATGATTTGGATAAGTGTTGGAATAATGGAAGGGTATGTACTGAGATGGGAGGGGTGAAGCAATACGCTTAAAATTTTTTACAAATTAAACCTTAGTACTCATTACTTGCATAACCGACCATTGTAGCTTTTCTACTTCATGCATGAAATATCATAGCATAAATTTTAATGCATGTAAACAAACATTAAAACATTCATGAAACTCATTGACACATGACACAAGTATTTGATAACATAGAAACCCTTGTTCGAAACCCATAGAGCTTCACTATCTGTGGAATGGAAGGTGCCTATTAGGGCTACAAGTTGTGATAACTTATGATGATCTTACCCTCTTAGGAGTAACATTTCATACTTGTTAAGTCTACCCAGTAAAGATATTTTAGCAACACAATGTATGTGTGCACTCGGTTAAGAGATTTAGAAAAAATACTATTAAGTCTACCTTGTAAACGAATTTTTGTTGTTTGTTACAATTTTTAGAGAGTAAAAAAATATATGACCTGATTGTTGTAATCTCAAATTGCTTATTAAAGATCTATTAAGTACACAAAATATATATCACCTTATTATGATGGATAATACCTCTGTTATGCTCGGTAGCCTTCAATGTAGTTCTTCATAAACTAAATTCTTCTTTATCTATCCTTGTGCATGAAAGTTTTTTTCTAATCCAAAAATGTCCTTGGTGGATACAATCATCTCATTCTTGATTGATTATTACATCTATATATACAAAATATTTGACCTAATTATGTTTCATGCTTTTCTTGACAAACTCTAAGATCAAAGGTTTACAACTTGACCTTGATCTCCTAGTTTGCATGAATACAATTAGTTAACAAATTACATACATAATTAACACTTTTTCTTGATCCATAAGAAATAGTTATCAAGCTAAGAAAAAATCTATTTTAAAGTTTAAAGTGCTTTAGCTGATATGTAGTTGAGATCTATTTTTTTCCGATCAGATGTTGTCTCTCGGTGTAGATTAGTGCTCAGTGATGTCTCTATATACTAATGCTCGGTGATGTATTTGTAGACAAGTTCTCAGTTGATATACTGCTCGGTGTTCAAAAAATTTCAGTGATCACTACGCTTGGTGAATGATGTCGCTCGGTGAGTATTGTTGCTCAGTGATCATGACCGATCGACCAAAATTGTTTTCTTATATACTAATGACAACTTATGATCCTTTATGGATTATCAATCTCCCCCTTTGGCATTAGTATCAAAAATTGATATGTACATTATATACACCAAGTTTTATACTTTTACGATGAATCCCCCTATGTGCATGCCTCGGTATGTAGATATAATGTGTTAGAGATTTTTCTTGCTGAATCACAAAATAGATTAAAAACTTAATCAACTCTTATATCTCCAACTCCTGATTCTAGCAAGACTAATCCTAATTTATGAGGATTGGAAAAGATCCTCCTTCTTCTTTGAGCTCCACATCACTGAGGTAGGTATTACCTAATCTACACACACATGAGTCCTTTGTGACAAATACAAGCTTGCAGATATATAATTGTGGAATATTTTTCAGAACTTTAGCTAACAAATACCTTAATGTTTTATCAATTTTTATGCAATATTCTTCTTTCATAGAGTAAGTCTGAAAACCAGAGAAATCTTAACACCTAATAACATGAAATGGAAATGTTTTTTCAATTATGTTTTGATGATGGATCTCTGAAAATACCTCAAATCTTGCATAGATCCATGCCTCATACAATGGGCTATAGAGTCAAACATGACATTGAAAATAAGATTATGAAAAAAGGACAAAACCAGAGTCTGATATGTCTATATGCATTACATAAGATAAACCATATCATTCAAATTCTACCTGTTGATCCACTTGTGTATCTCAAATTCACAACTACCTACTCAAAGAATTTAACCGTCCCCTTGGAAGAGACCTCAGAATAGATAATACATAACCAGAATCCACTGGAAAGACAAGATTGGAAATACCCCTGATATTCAAACTCATACAAATCTTAATACAATTCTTGAATCACAGTTATTCCTTGAATAATACTATTGTTGATTAACAACAAAAAAACTAAAACACCCTTGATGCCCTAGATTATATGATCCAGAACAAAAATGGAGACAACTTGATGATAAAATAACAAGTGTTGAATCTCATTCATAAAGCTCCTATTACAATGATGTTCTTCTCAGAAAACTAGGAAAGATACAGAACACTTTATATGCATTAGAAGAGAGAAAATATTATAGAAGAAACCATTAATGGAACCTGTTCTAAAATTTTTGCAAGAGAGGTAGAACACAGTCTAAAACCCCCAAAATAGAGAAGAAGAAAAGAACCCCTGAAAATGAGAGAAGAAGGGAATAAATAGAGGAAGAAGGAAACCCTAAAATCTATGCTTGATTGACACCTGTCCTCTTTGGAAATATGATTTGGAATCAAGCTAGCAAAGTGGCTAAATGGATTGGTGTAAGTCTGAAATTTTTTGAGGAAGTACACATCTAGGTTTAACATATGGGGGAACATTCATAATTATGGAATTCAACCAGGTACAACTTGTAGAATGTCAAAGTAAACTATTCAATATTCTAGGTAAAACAGAGAAACTAGACAATTCTGGAGGACCAGCTTTGGGGAATCCAAAAACCTATCAAATGGATTTGAAAAAGATTGGGTTTTGAAATTTAATCTTTATGATATAAATTTTAAACATTCGCAAAGTGGCCACCTATGAAACACAATAGGACACAATTTATTTAGATGCAAATAGTCCCTATTACAGTGAAATGACACCTAAACAACAAATGCAGAATGGATAGGTGCTCAAAACAAGACATCACAAAATAACTCAAGGCTTGAAACTGATAAATTGGGATGTCTTCACATGCAAAAACAAGAGTGATGAACACTTGACATGCATGGTAATCTTTAAAATTACATCTGGGAAAATAGGCTCAAAAAGCACTTATAAGGGGTCAAAAATGCAAAAATTAACAAGGTACTTAAAAACCCTTGTTGTATTTTTGAGTACCAACAGTGGCTCTAACTGTGGACACGTGCCCCATGTGGGCATGCAGAGAACCTTCAAAATCTCATGGTATAGAAGACCACCCATAATGTCAAATCAGACTTTCTTTATCTCTTTTCTCTTTTCACTTATACCTCTTGTCTCCTCAAAAAACAAGAACTCTTTATTGAAAGCAAACACCACACAAATGGAAGGGAATGTAACTATACAATTATGTACACTATTTACAAAAGTCTTGAAGCCCCAAAACTAAAATCAGTTCTTACCTCTGTCATACACCTAGTTTTTATTTTCATAAATTAGAGATAAGCTGAAACTATCATTTCCATTCACTTGATCACAAATGTTGCCCTAAATATTCAACATATCAAACAAAAAGTAATCAACAAACTCACCATCACTTGGCAAAACAAAATCAATGAAACATTGTGCATGTTGATCATTGTGTGATATCAAAACATCACACCCTTCATTACTACTAACTTTCTGAAAGAAGAAGCATTCTAGCTCACTCTCAGGGCTGAAAACATCCATATTCTAATCATTAGTTTGCATCATAAAACACGGTTCTTTTTCATCAGCACTTTGCAAACTAAAATAGAACTTGTCAAAACAAAAATTTGTCTGCAAAAAATTAGGGGTAGCTTGCTGACCACAAGTTCTATTAGCATATTTTAAACATGAGAAAACATTTTCAATCACTGGCTCCTTAATCACTTGTAAATCTGAAAATACACATTCAGATTTGTCTCTTTCTTTAGCATCATGGCTTAAACAAGAATCGTTGATATTAGGATCATGAAAATCTGAATCAACACTATCACAAGAAACTTCATACTCATCATATATAACAACAACAAATCTCTCACATCCATATGCATTATCATCTTTATATAAACCATTATCTTGTTCATTTGAGGGAGGATACATATCAACACACTCATTAGGCAACTGCATATGTTGAGTAACTAAAAGCTTATCATGAAATAGTTCAATGAAAGATTTAGAATTAGAAGAAGATTTGTTATCAATATGATTATCCAAGTCAATACTCAACATCATATCTGGAGTCTGTTCATCTTTTAGATCAGAACAAATACTAATACTCTCATTATCTACAAGTTCATATTCAATTTTGTTGTATTATAGTGAGATGGGAGTACAAAGAAAATCTGAAACACACATGCTAAAATCAGAATCTACTGGCTCATATTCTTTATCAAAATCAATGTGTGTTGGGAATGATGGTTCATTTCTATTCCTTCCTAACTATCTAAGATACTCATAATATAAAAATTCTGAAATTTGTTCACTATGAAGTGAACAACTATCAGCACTTACACTTATCTCTGATACGTACTCACAATCAGTATCTTCATTTATCAAATTAGTATAATCTTGTTGACTACACACATATTTTGTTTCATATTGAGAAGGATCATTACTTTCATGATCATAAGATACAACATTCATATCAGACTCATGTATAACAAATTTCTTTTCATCATTCTCAATACCATCACTACTAGGTACAACCTCATGTGAAACTATGAATTTAAGATCTTCATTATCAAAAACTTGGTCTTAAATTTCAGGATTGATGTCACTGTCATAAAAACCTCATGTGAAACTGTGAATTTAAGATCTTCATTATCAAAAACTTGGACTTAAATTTTAGGATTGATGTCACTATCATAAAAAGAATTATCACAACAAATTACCTCTTCATTCTCTTGCTTCTCATAAACTTCATTGTCAGTATCATATCCAACATTTTCAGCCAAAGTAAACTCAGCTTCAATATCAGTAAACTTAGTCTCATCAGTATAACTAGATTGATAATTAGTATCTGCAACATTTTCATATTCAATATCACTATATTCAGCCTCATATATGACTTTAGATGAAATATTTTCAACATTTTACATCCATTTCAAAGTATGTAAAATATATTCAACCCTCTGAGAGATTGGAAAACTAACTGAATCAGGAAAACAAAGTTTAACAAACAAATCAGCACAAACAAATTCCTGAGGATAGAAAGTGATACTCTACTCCTTAATATGAGAAGAAAAACTTATGTAAAATTCATATTGCGGTTCACCCTCCTATCTGCTCATATTTTCTTGCAATTTTTTAACAACCCTTTCTTGAAGCTTTTGTCTTAATACTTCTATTTCAACAAGAACAAGTTTGAGTTTTGATAAAGGGTCTTCAGATTCAAACATGTCATGATAATCACTATCTTCCCTTTCACCATATTTCTCAACAAAACAATCTTTTAATGCAGCCATAGATCCTATTGAATCATGAGGTGGTTCTCTAAACCAATATATAGCACCCTCAATTAGAGATATTGCAAAAAGGGTCATTAATACATCCTCATGTGTGATATTATGATCATCTATTAAATCAGAAAACTTGTTATATGTTCCTTAGATAATTTCTCACCCATGCCAGTGAATTTAGGCAAACAATCCCTGACTACTAATGGAATGGGATTTGGGTATCCAGGCATACCTTTAAAATCTATAGCCCCACACAATCTACCCATAAATAGTTGTGACGTCATTCTAATTTGAAAAAGCCTCCTTCCTAGTGCAGAAAACACTCAATAGAGGCAATCCATTCAAATCAATCAATTCTCATAAAATAAAAACACATGAGAAGTAGAATGCCTTTGTTTTTTCTTCTAAAATACTCTTTCACGACCAGAAGAAGTAAACACACTCAAACAACCAACTGATATTTTCTCCTTCCTTGCCAAAACAAGCTGACAAGGGCTTCAGATCTACAAAAAATATATTGAGAAGCTCTAAATTTTTACATGTAAATCAATGCTACTGGGCTGCACAAAACATAAGAGTCACCACCCACAAAGATATGTGAAAATATTTAAAAAACTGATCAAGAAATGGACATTAAACAATTAGTCATTACAGACTTTACAAAAATCCACTTCCCCAGCAGAGTCGCCAATTTGTTAGTGCGACTTGGATGAGAAAACTCAATCTGTGGTATTTGTGACTTTCTTTTTCAACTAGATTCTGGGATGATTCTGCAAAGTATTAAACTTTCTATCATATTAATCCCCAACAGATTCACCAATTTGTTAGAGCTTTTTCTTCTTGAATCACAAAATAGATTAAAAACATAATCAACTCTTATAACTCCAACTCCTGATTCTAGCAAGAATAAGCCTAACTGATGAGGATTGGATAAGATCCTCCTTCTTCTTCGAGCTCCTTATCACTCAGGTGGGTATTGCCTAATTTGCAAACACATGAATCCTTTGTGACAAATACAAGCTTACAGATATATAACTGTGGAATAGTTTTCAGAACTTTAGGTAAGAAATACCTCAATGTTTTATCAAGTTTTATGCAATATTTTTCTTTCATAGAGTAATTATGAAAACCAAAGAAATCCTAACTCCTAATAACATGAAATGGAAATGGTTTTTCAATTATGTTTTGATGATAGATCTATGAAAATACCTCAAATATTACATAGATCAATGCCTCATCCAATGCGTAGTAGAGTCAAACATGACATTGTAAAGAAGATTATGAACAAAGGAAAACAACACAGTTTGATATGTCTATATGCCTTACATAAAAAAATCCATATCATTCAAATTCTACTTATTGATCCACTTGTGTATCACAAATTTGCAACTCCCTACTCAAAGAATTTAACCCTCCCCTTGGAGGAGACCTCAGAATAGACAATACATAACTAGTATCCATTGGAAAGACAAGATTGGCAATACCCTTGATATGCCAACTCATACAAATCTAAATATGATTCTTGAATCACAATTACTCCTTGAATAACACTATTTTTTATTAATAATAGAAAAAACTAAGACACCCTTGATGCCCTAGCTTATATGATCCAGAACAAAAATGGAGACAACTTGATGATAAAATAACATGTACTGAATCTCATTTAGAAATTTGTTTTTACAATGATGTTCTTCTCAGAAAACTAGAAAAGATACAGAACACTTCATATGCATTAGAAGAGAAAAGATTACAGAAGAAACCATTAACGGAACCTACTCTGAAACTTTTGCAAGAGAGGTAGAACACAGTCTAAAACCCCCAAAGCATAGCAGAAGATAGGAACCCTTAAAAATGAGAGAAGAAGGGAATAAACAGAGAAAGACATAAACCCTAAAATCTATGCTTGACTCACACCTGTCCTCTTTGCAAATCTGATTTGGAATCAAGATAGCAAAGTGGCTAAATGGATTGGTCAAAGTCTAAAAATATTCAAGGAAGTACACTTCCAGGTTTAAAATATGGGGGAACATTCAATTATTTATGGCATTCAAGAAGGTACAACTTGTAGAAGCTCAAAGTACACTATTCAGTATTCTAGGCAAAACAGAGAAACTAGACAATTCTGCACGACCAGCTTTGGGGAATCCAACAACCTATCAAATGGATTTAAAAAAGCTTGGGTATGAAATATAGGCTTTATGATATACATTTTAAAAATTCCAAAAGTGGTGGCCTATGAAACACAAAAGGATGCAAACAGTGCCTGTTATAATGAAATGACACCTAAACAACAAATGCAGAATGGATAAGTGCTCAAAACAAGACATCATAAACAAACTCAAAACTTGAAACTAACAACCTAGGATGTCTTCATATGCCAAAAAAATAGTGATGAAAACCCTACATGCATGGTAATCTTCAAAATTCCATCCGGGAAAATAGGCTCAAAAAACACTTAGAAGGGGTCAAAAATGCAAAAATTAACAAGGTACTAGAAACCCCTTGTTGTTTTTTTGAGTACCAACACAATGTATGTACATGTTTCCCTCTTTTTTTTTTAAATTAGTGAAAAATAATTATAACTTACAGCTTGTAAAAAATGTTTGAATGAGATTACTGAATGGATGCCATCAGTTTTTCCCATTTCTCATTCAAGTGTTCTAGGGTCATTTGCTCCAAAGTGATTTGAGTGTCCATGCCATAAATGCTTTCTGTTACTAACATCTCTAGGGTGGCAATTAGATTCTTTTTCATAGTTATGTGTGTTAAAAACAATTTGAGATTTGGTATTAATGTGGCATGTAGCTCTATTACTTCATCTCTAATTTTGTTTTCTGCCTTTTATATTGCAAGTCTTAACCATTTAGATTCTATAATTTTTCATAATGCAGTTGGAATGCATTTGTCTCGATTGATAGACTTAGTGCACTAGCTTTTAGATCTTCATTTATCTTAGCTATCTGTTCACTATCCTTGGTATTGAAGTGCTCTAGAGTGCAAAAATTTTGAACTAAGGTAACTACTTCTGAAATAATAGGTTCTAATGTAGCTACTAGTTTAGAAAAGTTCACTTTATTCTCTGCCACTTCTTAGCTGATTTTATTGGTGAGTTTGTAGTGATACTTCTCTTCTTCTCATTCCTCAATGATCTTCTCAGCGTCTACATCCTATTATGTGATTTCCTTAGTTAGAACTACAAGTTGATCAATAATGGGTGCATTTTTATCAATCTGGGTGTGAGGCACTACCTGCAATAGAATTTACTTTGTAGTTTCTAGGACTTGTGAATTTCTATGTTCCATTCTGAGCTTGTCCTATTGTGATTTCCTTTTTCATAGCTCCCCATATCTTATCAGTGACTTGGCATTAAGTGTTCTTGGATCATAGTCAGGTATGTATATGATCTCATCAAGTGTAATAGGGGCTTTACTTTTCTTATTCTTCTTTTTATTTTGAATGTTTCTTGAAGCAGGGGAATGAGGTATTATAGCAAGAGCCTTTTGTTACTTGATTTTGGTCGTTGATTTCTTGGGAGGTGTGGTTCCTTGGCTAGGATTCTTAGTCTATAAATGTTAGTCAGTTGTAGATGTCTCTACTTGAACTTTTTCTTAACCTACAACCTTGTCTTCCTTTCGACTGTCCTCGGTGACTGCATCACTTAGTTTGTTCTCTCCACTATTATTTGTCTTCTCCCTGTGTCTCTTTCCTTTGTCCATCGGTATGTTTTCTTCATTCTTAGGTGGTTTCTACTATGATTCAGTCATTATATTGATTTCTTGCATTAAGTAAGGCATATTACCTGCTACAAGTTCCTGTGAAACATCAATAATGTCCTGTTCATTTATTGGCTCAGTGGTATTAGTAACATCTTCATCAGCCTTTGCATAATCATCAGGATCCCCTTGACTAATATCTTGTATATTTATAACTGGTGTTTCTCCTAATGATTTCAATATATCAGGAACATCATCCAAGACTTTACTTTCTTTTGTGGTTAAGTCAATAGGATTGACATCCTCAATGTCATTGATGAATATATGCTCGGGGCTTGGTGTGGCCTCCTTCTCCTCAGTGTGAGTAGTCTCAGTTATAGCTAGCACCTTCTCGAGTGGATTAAATATTTGGGTCCAAATATTATTTCTCTCTATGTCAATATCTTCTAATTTGTTATAGAATAATTTGTATCCTCTGGATTTTGTAGAAACTTTCTTGGCGTACTCTTTCATGGTTGAGTCAATTTCTTCAATTGTATAATTGGGCATGAATGTAACTAGGGATCTCTCCCCCATTTGTTTCTCCATGTGCAATTCATATGTCCATCTAGCTGATATCTTATCTTGTAGCTCCTATGGAATATGATTTCCAAATTGTATAGGTCCATATTTGTAAGCTATCATCATCTTAATGATTTCATCTTCTATTTTGTTATGATCCTTCATAGATAGAGTTCCTCATTGTCTAATATTATGATGTTGTATATTGTTTGTGTCGATGATTGACTCTAAAATTTCATCAATTATCTTTGGTATTTTTTCCTTTTCTGCTTGGATTCTTTGTTCTCTTTCAGCTTCTTTAGTATCATCCTTGTCTTCTCTTCCTCTTACATATTTCTTTCATTGTCTCAGTGTTGGTTTCTCAGTTGAGACTTTTCTTTTCTGATATGTTCTTAAAGTGCCTTTCTTTAATGGTGGTGAGTCTACCTTTTTTTTTTTCTCCTTGTTCTAGATTCATCTATTACTTCAATAAATTTTGTTTTCTTGGCCTGTGGTGGCTCTGCATCTGATTTGGTAGACTCAAAATCACTTAACTCTTTACTTTCACTGACGGGTGTTTGTTCCTCGGTGATGTCTACTAATTTTTTCAACTCTTCATCAGTTATTGAGAGTTTATTTTGAAGTTTATTCACCATTCTTGTTTGCTTCTTCCCTATTTTCTTGAATAATCAACCAGTCTTAATTCTATACTTGGCTTCCTTATATGTGCCAAATCTACTTATAGATTTTTTGACTGGTTCATTCAGTAGGGCTTCAATAGCTCTTGTAGCCAGATCTATGTCAATTTCATAGTCAAAGGGTGGTAACCATGTTGTTCTTGGTTTGGAAGGTTTTATGAGTGTTGTGTTGGTATCAACTACAAAACATATCTCATCCTTGTATTTTCAACCAACTGTGTGGGGATTCTCTGTTGATGACAATTATTCAATTTTGTATTGTCATTGATTTTTACACAAATGTAGTGATGTTTACACAAATTTCTAATCCTATCCGAGCATAGCCAATTTATGCCAAGCACTCTTGGGCATTGAAGAAGACCAAAGTGATTTTCAATTCTAAGAAAGTTCACTCAGGCATGAAAGTTTTGGTCAAGTATTGAAGGATTTCAATATTACTGAGTTGTGCTCTTAGGGACAACTGACTAACAACAATTTATATTTTATGGTTAATTGGTTATATGAAGTTGACAAACTTAAATTTTATTGATTATTTGGAAGGTTATTAAGGTTGACTTGACAAGGCTTATCATATATATATATATATATATATATATATATATATATATATATATATATATGT
>MU227424.1:1171019-1213151 GCA_018584345.1 Thuja plicata
CCCTTTGAGGTGTGGTTTCAGGCATCATTAGTGATCTTGTCTGTATGAAAGGTCACTGATGCCGTGTATAGTCACTTGGGTGCCAGAATCCATTATGGTATTACTAGGACATAACTCAAGGATGTGACATACATGATGACACCTTCCTATATATAGCTTAGGTTATCCTACATGTGTCAGTACCTTTGGTGTTGTTTAGTGTTCCTTGTTTTGGATTAGAATGCTTCTAGGATCTTCCTATGCATGGTGTATGAGGTCTTGTATGCCTTATTTGTATTCTTTTTGTATACCCCATGTGATGGGCCTATACTATCTCCTCAGCATGGCAGGAGTGGACCTTTGGTTATAGCTGGTCGGGTGGTAGTTGTTCTTATTACTATTGAGATCCCGACGGATTCTTCTTCATGCTTGGATGTTCCTTATTGTAGTTTCAGCTTCATAGTCTTTTAGAGACTTGAACAGTTACTTGAGTTGTGTAATTTTAGCTTATGTATATATTGGTTATCATCCTTGGAGGATGCATTGTATTGTTTGTTATGTAATATTACATACCCTGCGACTTGTGCAGTGGATGTTGATTAGGTAGTATACTTTATGTTATCAGTTGTATATGTAATTATTATTATTATGTTGTATGTTATTGGTTTCAGATTATGTAACCTTTATGTCAGTTCTTTATTATTGTAATCGTAGATTAGTTTGTTTTAGTAATTCTAGGTCAAGGAACCCTCAAGAGATGTTGTCGATGTATGATATGTATTTCATTTATGTCATGTTCTTCATTGTGTTGCTTTCACATTGATATTATTATTGTTTGTAAACATTAAAAAAAATATTGTTCCATGAACTTTGTGTCTTGTTTAGGTTAAGTCCTCCTGGGTTCCCTGGCAGGGCATTACACTTGGTATCAGAGCACAAGTTTCTACACTGGGAGCTTTGGGAAAATTGTGTGCCCTTAGAATGGTTAGTAGTGCATGTTAGCACTTGTCTCCTTGTGTCTTGAGAGTCATTGTTCTTAATCTCTTATTCTTGTGTGTGGTTCTTCCCACTCGATTTGGGAGTGATGTTTAGTCTTGGTTGCTCTAGGTGGATACCTACAGAGGCTCGAATTGGGTTAGGATCCATGAATGAAGCTCTAGGGTCTCTAGTCTTATCGATGCTCATGACATTCGTAATCATCTATAGGAGTGTTTTGTTAGTGAGAAAATGGCTTACTTCTTTCGGTCTTGTGTGTCGGTAAGTATGAAGACTTGGTGATTTTCATTTGACTACCTTGTCTTTTATAGCAGGATAGTTGATGTATTTTATATCTGTTATGTTGTGGTGATGGGGTCCTAGTTTGAAGAACTCCATGTTGCATGATTTCCTTCCCTTGAATGATGTGTGGTTCTTGAGTGACTTATTTCTTAGCCTCTTGAGTGTGTTTTTTATTGATCATGTATGATTAGACTTGCATGTTGTATTGAATTGACTTTGTTTGAATTATATGAACTGTATTGTGTGACTGTTGTAACTAGCTCTAATGAAATATGATTGACTAGGTATTAATGCTAGTAATTAAGTAGAATTCATAATTGCATGAAGTTGCATAAAGATGATGTTAGAATTTAACTGATTGTCTTCCTTGAGTGATGGTGTGCATACTCTAAACGCATCTAACATGAAAGATCTTGGATGTCATGAAGTGACTACTCCCTTGAGTGTGGCTAAACCTAGTCACCTTGGTAAGTGAAATGTTTTTCTTATATTGGTTATTAATTTTGGTTGATTGATATCTTGTTGTGTTGTAGGTGGTCAATATTAATTTCTTTTGAATTTTCTTATGGCTGGATTAGTCACCCAAATTTATTTTTCATATTCTATTTTGTGGCATTAGTCACATTCAATTTAATGTTGGAATTGCATGCATTTTTGATTTAATGTTGAACTTTGGAAGTTCTCCCATTTGGGATTTTCCTTAGACTTGTACGGTGGCTATTCTGAATGTTTGTTATTGTTGACCATGTTTTGTGATAATTATTGTTTCTATCATGTTCTTATGGACCTCTGATAGTATGTATAAGGGAGGACATCGCAGAGTTTGCACCCTAATTTTATCTGGAAGAATTGCATTATGTAATTTATATGTCGCGTGAGTGTTGCATTAAGTAAGATTGCATGAACTATTCTAAATTCTATTCGATATGAACATGGTTATGTGTCTTCTATATTAAGCTTTGGTACATTTATATTTCATTATTTTGAAAGCATTAAAGATATAGACTTAATTAAGAAATGTTAAATGATGAATAAAAGATTAAGTAGATGTTTGGTTTGTGCTTGAATTGGAATTGCGTCATTCCTTGTGTTTATTTATTTTCTTTAGTCACCTTTTTGGATTTGTGTTTGAATCATTGTTTGATTCTTTTGTTGCTTTAGGAATGGAGTCTGTTGAGTCTGGAGATTTTTTTGTGAGTGTTGATCCTGATCAGGCCTTGAAGATTCAACATCTTGTTAGTGGGCTTAATGAACTCACTGATGGAGGAGTTAGAGTCTTCGAATCCTGAGCTTTTAGGAAGGCAATTTATATGGCTATATTGGTTGAACAAGATCATCTTGCAGACTTCAAGGGTGATCTAAACCAACTGGGTGAGGAACCCTCTCATGATCAAATTGGTGGTCAGTTAGGGGTGCAGTCTAGTGAACCTACTTCTATTTTTAGAAGTGATCATACTCAGGAAGCTGGGTATTTTGGAGGTTCTTCTACCTTTCCAAAAGGTAATCAGTTTCAGCATTATGGAGGAATCATTCCTCCTACTTTTATTAGTCCTCAAATTAAGTATCTTTGTAATAATCAGTGCAAAAAGTGTAATAGGACTGATCAAGCAGTTCTGAGAGGGCATCAGGATGTCTTTAGGGGTCTTGTTTAGTGGTCTAGTGCACCTTTAGTTAGAGGAAGAGGTGGTGATAGAGATGTTTTACTTGTGGATGACTTGACCATATTGCGGTCAATTTTCCTCAACGTGCAGTGTTTTTCTTAGGGAAGAGGTTAGTGGCTATTGATCCTACATTTGGGGGTGTTTGTAGATCTCATGAAGTGTACGTAGCCTTGGATCACCTTCTAGCGGTGTGTCATTATTTTGTGAGTGGGATTGCAGATGTTGGACCAATAGCTAGTTTTTAGATTCCAGCAGTAGGGGATGATCCCCCATGTTTGAATTAGAGTCCTGAGAAGGATTCCAAGGAATCCACACTTTGAGTTTTTCAGGACTTGGATTAGATGTTGTGTGTTGAGAGATTGATTTCTTTATCTTTGTTTTAGGCTTCCAGGAGTAAGCCTAGTTTTAGGGGAGGAGGATGTAATACCCACCTCTTAGTTTGTTTTTCAGTTTGTGTATGCCGAATTCTTTTAGGAATTTTGATGTATGTGTGGTTATTCAGTTGATTGTAAGGATACCTATGTGTTACATTTAAGTATATTATTGATCCATTATCATCATGTTGTTTCTTTTTGTGTATATGCGATTTAGGGTTATTTTATGATGCTTATGTATATGTTAGGATTTCATTTCGATTATGGTTTTCTGACAATAATGACCTTATATTTATATGCACATGGATCATTGTATGTTTTCATTACTATTTGATGTGCTTGGTATGGTATGGGACAGAGTTGTAGTTACTTGCTTCGGCGAGATCCACACGATAACCTAGTCTCAACCATTGTTTGTCATATGCATGTATGTTCATCTTTGTGATGACAGGTTTGCAGGTACCGAGCTACGTCTTCCCTGAATTTGTAGGAGTGAGCGTGCCCTATCACATTAATCTGAATGGTAAGAGAGGGGAGATAGTTTCATGTCCAGATCCTATCCTAAACCTAATTATCCTAGTTAGTGGACAAAGTATCTGTTTAACTACCCTTACCAAATTCGTATAGACGATAGGAATTCATGTATCCCTTTCCTAGTGCTTGTTTGGTTTTGCATGTGTTTGATTTTAGGTGCTTGATGTGATTATATGGGTGTTATATCATGTTGTTTATTTAGTTGAATAGTATTGCAATTAATTATTAAATATAGGGTATTTAATTAATTGAAAATTAAATTAAATACCTATGTTTAATTGGTAGGTTAATTAAGGTGAAATTATTGAATATTAATATTTAATTGAATATTTAATTGTAAATTAGAGTAAATATGTTTGTATGCTTAGTCAAGTAATTAAATATTTAGTTGCATGGATAATTGTGATGTAATATTTAAGTTGTTTAAATTAATATATTATTAATTACATGTGCAAGATTTTATTAAAAGTGATTTCAAACTCTAGAGATCTCAATTTGATTTTAGGATTCAAAGTTGAGATGTGGAATTAAAAGATATTTTTATTTATTAATTGTTATTTTCTTTCAATTTTTGGGAGAGTCTTGTTAGGAGTTAATTGCATGTGTTGTTAGGAGGGTTTTCATGTTTAGGGTAAATTGCATTCCATTAGGAGGGAATTGGGGTTTCATTTTTAGATTAACAGGTTTTGGAGATTTTGAGAGCTGAGTGTGTGTGCTTGGCTTGGGAGAAATTGAGGAATCTTGTGGTTGCTTGTCGGATTGAGGAATTGGGTGGATTCATGGTTTGCATGTGCTTGGGTCTTCGTATTTTTAGATCTATGGTTGATTTATGTTTGGAGGTTTTCAAGGTTTTGCATTCTTCAAAGGCAGTCTTAGATTTCTTGCATTGGATTTGAGGTAGGGTTTGAGATCCCTAAAATGGTTTTCAATTTTTCAATCATGTGATTCTCTGTGTTTAAATGGATGCATATTAAATCATTATGGTAATTAGGTATTTATTTGAGTTTCTGTATCTCTGGGTATTTAGGAAACCCTTAGATCTATTATTTCTATTATTAATTATTACTTGGCACAGCTTAGTAATGTTGGCCAAATTTCGCTGAAAAATACCTTCTATAAATCCTAGAAAACAATAAATTAAAAATTGTCTATAGTTGAAACTATAGAGTAGAGGAAAATAAATCCCCTTAGAGAAATTTAGTCCTTGGAAAATTAAATTCCCTATTGGAAATTAATTCATTTAAAAAAAAAAAATTGATTCACTGGAAAGAAAAATATAGTGCATGTTAAAAGAAATTCACCAGTGTAGACAAATGGTGTTAAAGACAAAAAAAGAGAAAAGAAAGTCTTTTAAAACTTTCCACTTTCAGAATTATATTATTAAAAAAATATATATTCTTTTTGAAGCAGGGAATTTTAATATTTATGTTAAATATATATATATTTTTTTAAAAAAACTTTTTAAAAGTTTTGGGGAGGCGGGTGGTGGGGACCACTGCACCCCCCTATACCTTTTCCCACCGGGGACCGCACGACAGTCCCCTGCCATGGGAGGCAGGGCCTAGCTTACAGTAGGGGCCCTGCCGCCGTACGGTAGGTCTACTGGCGGCACTCGCAAAGGGGAGGCGGCTACGGCTTGTTAGGTGGAAGGGGTGGGGGCCACGGGATCCCCCCCCACCGATATTTTCTTTGGTTTTTATTTTTTTTATATATATGTAATTTGTTTTATATTAAATTTTTTTTTGTTTATTAAAAAAAAACTATTTTATATTTTAGATGATGTTTTATTAATATTTATTAATATTTAATATTAATTTATTATTAATATTTTTAATCGTTTATATTTAATTTTTAAATTTGTTTAGTATTAATATTTAAACATGTTTAATATTAAATATTTAAATCAGTTTATTATTAACTTATAAATTAGTTTAATAGTAATATTTAAGTTAGTTTAATGTTATTTTGTTAAATTAAATTTAACTTAGTTTTAAATCATTAAATTATGTTTTATTTAATATACTTCATATATTTATATATGGAGAATTAGATCATAGTTTAAATGGGATTAATTTTCTATTATATATATATTTTGAGGTTTAGAGGTTGAATAGGTATGTAATTTCAATCTACACTATTTGAGTTAGTATATGCTAGTGTCCTATTTTAAATAGGGATTATTCGTAGTACTGTATCATCAAGGTTGTTAATTCTTTATGATTGTTCAACAATTAATAGTATTATTGATTAGTAAATGGAATAAGGAATTGTATTATTCATAGATTAACATTGTATTTAATTTAATGCATTTTGAATGTGTTTTGATTAAACTATGATGTGTCTGGGGTGTGGTTTATATGAATTGAATGTCCTTCTATGTTTTCATTCTTTCGGGTATGTGTCGGGTTAGATGACCCTAGGACATAAATTCAGAGGTTTCAGGAGTGTACTATCTATAAGATATTATTATGATGTCAGTTTGAGTTGGTATGAGTATGTCATGGTCCTGATTTCCTAAACCCGACCTGATCTAGATATGATGTATTGTTTGGTCTTGTAAGGACACTATGGATGTTTTATGGTTGTTGAGAACCTATGTGCACCTGAATGGACATGTTGCAACTTGTATTACGATTTATCCTTTATGATATTCTTTTGTGAACCTAGGGTAGGTTACCTAGTTGTATAGTAGGAGGTGGCTTGCAATAAGTACCGGAGCCCACAAGTGGCTACTAGGATTTACTTATTGTAAGTAGTGGTAACAAGTGATAACATAATTAATCTAATTAGGCTGACCTAGTATTAAAATAATAAGATTAATGCCTCACCCATGCTTGAGTGCTAACATAGGCTAAGATGGAGGATGAGTAGATGCTTACCCCCCCTTCAAGGTGTGGTTTCAGGCATCATTAGTGATCTTGTCTGTATGAAAGGTCACTGATGCCGGGTATAGTCACTTGGGTGTCAGAATCCATTATGGTATTACTAGGACATAACTCAAGGATGTGATGTACGTGATGACACCTTCCTATATACAGCTTAGGTTATCCTACATGTGTGAGTACCTCTGGTGTTGTTTAGTGTTCCTTGTTTTGGATTAGAATGCTTCTAGGATCTTCCTATGCATGGTGTATGAGGTCTTGTATGCCTTGTTTGTATTCTTGTTGTATACCTCGTGTGATGGGCCAGTACTATCTCCTCAGTATGGTGGGAGTGGACCTTTGGTTCCACGTGGTCGGGTGGTAGTGGTTCTTATTACCATTGAGATTCTGACAGATTCTTCTTCATGCTTGGATGTTCCTTATTGCAGTTTCAGCTTCATAGTCTTTTGGAGACTTGATCAGTTACTTGAGTTGTGTAATTGTACCTTATATATATATTGGTTATCATCCTTGGAGGATGCATTGTATTGTTTGTTATGTAATATTACATACCCTGTGACTTGTGCAGTGGATGTTGATTAGGTAGTATACTTTATGGTACCAGTTGTATATGTAATCATTATTATTATGTTGTATGTTATTGGTTTCAAATTATGTAACCTTTATGTCAGTTCTTTATTATTGTAATCATAGATTAGTTTTTTTTAGTAATTCTATGTCAAGGAACCCACAAGAGATGTTTTCAATGTATGATGTGTATTTCATTTATGTCATGTTCTTCATTGTGTTGCTTCTACATTGATATTATTAAATTTTGTAAACATTAAAAAAAAATTATTCCATGAACTTTGTGTCTTGTTTAGGTTAAGTCCTACTGGGTTCCCTGGTGGGGCATTATAGGTGTTATCTCTTTAGATTCAGGATCATATTCCTCTAATGTTTCTAAGGCTTCCCCAGTTACTGGATCACCACCTGCCAGTTGCAACTTCTTCCCAACTTGCTGCTGCTTATTCCAAAAAAGAAAATCTTTGAATTCCCTTGTTTTTATGAAATTATCATCTTTGAGGAGCTCGTCCTGATGCAACGGTCTTTAATCAATACATGATCTAAGGGGTAATTCTTCCTCTTCCTCAACATCTTTCGGTAACTTCTTCCCAGCCCTAATTTTCTTTCTCAGCTGATGATCATAGGGTCTATTCCCAGTTATTAGGGCTCCAATTTGATCAATTCTTCTTTTCTTAGAAGGCTCCCCTACTTCCATATTTTTTTTAAAGAAGGGGCTCATCTTTTACTTCCTTTTCTGGGACCTCTGTTAGGTGAACAATATTTTCCCCCTCATCTGGCTGACCATATGCAATTTCCTGATATTGTAGATTTGTAGAAGGTGAAGGATAACCTTGGTCACTATCTTCATCATATTTAGATTTTGAATGATCTTTGTGACCTTTCTCTAGCACTACTAGTCCATCCTCTATTTGATTACACAAGAGTGTGTGATTGTCAATCATTGCATCTAGCCTTTTGATATAAGGAAAACTAGGGTAGAACCCTCCAAAACTCATTCCTTTTCTCCTCACCTGTCTCTCCAAATCCATGAGCTCATTAAATTTAGTTTCTCTTTTACTCACCTCTTCATCCTCTAAGATATTTCTAATCAGATCTTCCTACATACATTCTTCATGTATTTTTGTGTAAGGGATGGTGGGTGTAAGAAACTTCCTCTCACTCAGAATGAACCCCTCTCTGTCAACATGTCTATGTAGGGATACATTCATTCTGTAATGATTCAACCATGCATTCGCCTGATCTAGGGCCCCTTTTCCAATTAGCAAATTGTAAACCTTGAATTGCATACGGGTGAAAGTTCCCTTTCTGTGTGGAGCTAGGTGCTCTTTATCTGTTAAAATGAGCTTCCAAATGAACTCCATGGCAGCTATCCTAGGTGGTACATGAAATGGAAAAATATGTGGAGGGTAAGGGCAACCATAAACCCTTATGAGGGTAAACTTTTGTTCATAGTAGAAATCTCTCCAATTATGATCTCCTAACCATTTGTCCAAATACTAACAGGGCCTCACCAATTTAATTACCCTAATAGGCAATCTAGGCTTATCAACTCCTAAGCACTTAAGCAATGGATATATTATCCAATTCTCAAAAGAACAAAACTCTTGTTTTCTATATGTGTAATTCCACACTGTGATCCAGAACTAAATAGGGCTGGGCTCAATATGGTGATATCTCTATGGCTGTAGTGATTGGCAATCCAAAACTGAATAGTTGTAATAAAGAATCATATGCATAAGTATTGAATAATGCATAAATTTTGGATGATCCTTCTTAGCTTGTATGTCAATAAAGCCCTGGTGCATTTGATCAATACTATATTGAATATAATCATAATTTCTAGTGGTGTGAATATTCTTCATATCTAACACCATCATCAAAATGTCATAATTAATTCTTTCTGCTCTAGCATCCCTTCCAAGTACCCTACATAGTGCACATGCAATGTATTTCATGAAATTTTAGCTCCTTAAAGAAGTATGGGGTTGTTCCTGCCATAGGGGTTACATAGGCCTTCATTTTCTTAGGGAAATGATGGTCCCTGATCAATTTAGCAACAATACCCGACTCCCATGTATATCTATTTTCCAAACTCTTCAAATTTATCTTAGTAGCCATTGGGTAATACACATTAAATGCTTTCATAAAGGAATTCTTGTCTAGGGTGAGTAGAGGCTTTCCATCATCCCTGTTAATGGTTTTTACCAAACGGTCATATCTATTGGCTAGTTCTAATATGAAATATACATCAACAAAGACATCAAGAACTAATAATCTAGCCAAACCATAGGTCCAAGGATTCAAGAAAGACATGGTTCCATCACTATTGTTATAAAATTAATTGAAAAGTGAATATCTTGATGACTCTGATGTTTTATCATCTCTAACAAATGACATATCATCAATCAAAACATCTGCACTAACATTTTGATTTTGGCTAGAACCAAGAAGCAGAGTGAGGAATTCATTTGAGAATTTTCTCTTTCCTTTTGAATTGTCCTCAACATCTTTATTTCTCCCACTGATAGATGCCATACTCTGGGCCTGACTCATTCTCTTGTTATGTTCTGATTACAACCCTAGATACCGATATTGAAACAAATATTATCAAACCCTTACCACAACTATAAATTATGCCAAAATTCTATAATTTTGAACTCTGGAACACTGTCAACTGCAACCTTTACTAAATTTCAAATCAAATAATCACCCTTAGAATAAATTGCTACTAGAAAACTCAAATTTTGTCAAGAACACTAAAACTCTGTAAACACTTCACTCTGAGAAACAAAAGCTTGATAAAATGAAATGATAATAGACAAGTATACTTTTAGTTGCCAATTGAATGTGGATTGTCACTTCTGGCTAGTAATTCTATCACTTCATCATGAGCTTCATATATAGCGACATCAATTTCTGGCATTAACCATGGCATTCATATTGTCACACAATAAATTCTTGATGAATGATTTCACATAAAAAAAACCTTATAAAATTCAAAATATATTTGAAATCACATCTGTTTCGCTGCATTAGCTCATACTACGGCTATTTTTACATCTATCAAAATCCTAAAAATCTGATTGATTAACAATTATTCATAATGGCACCGCTAAAAATTCCATTTTAACTTTGATTCATTTCTAGCAACTCGGTGACTGAACAATCTCTTTGTCGCTTAATGTTTTTACTAACTGCAGTTCCTTCAGGAAACTCAGTGACTACCATCAAATTAACTCTTTGATCCATGATCATCACGATGTTTAATGATATACTAACTTAACCTTTCATCTTATGGAGACCTCACGACAAACCACCTTTCTTAACTTGTCTTTTACCTTTGGTTATATCTCGAGACTCAGCGACTGTTGTTTTTATATTTCACTGGATAATGTCATTAACCTCTATTTGATCAAGCGACCTCTCAAAAACACTATTTGTCTTAAAACATAAAGTTAACTCAAAACCATGTGTTTATTAAGAGACAAAGTGAATGTCATTGGATATTTTCTGTGATGAACGGTCTACTTTAAGTCTCATTTCCATTTTGACATATTCCATTTCATTAAGAGATAATGCGACCAGAGCTTTCCGCTAAGTCTCAAGACCATAAAGAATATTTTTTTGTTCTAATGAGACTCGGCGACAAGGTAATAAGCACATGCAAATACACTCTGACTTAAAATATGAAAAAGGTAACACAAAAATAGAACCTTGACTGAGCATTTAGGTTTTTTCTGCATTTCTAGACAAATTTAACCTTTTTCTTAGGGTTTTTGACATTTTGAACTAGGTTCTGAAAAAAACCACAAATTGTAGAGATATGTAAATGATTTCAACCATAGATCTTTACCTTTTGGGCACAGGAAAATTAGAGACCTCAAGAATTTTTAGGGTAAACTTTCAAAACAAGGAATATAACCAAAAATGGCTCTATCTAAGGATGGTTAAACATAGTTTATGGCAAAGAAGCTCAGAATCTATGGTTGCAGACCTTTGCAAAAAATGCTAACAACACTACCTAAACTAATACTAAAAAGAACACACAACAAAAGGGAAAACACACCTATATACAATATGATATAAATTTTTGTGCATTAACTTTCATTGTTTCAATTAAAGAAAGGCTTCAGAAATTTCCCACACATTGGAAACTCATATTCTTCATCATCCATGTTCTTTAAAATATAGGAATCTTTCCCAAAGGTTCTAGAAATAATAAAAGGCCCTAGCCACAAAGATTCAAACATTTTATGACTACCTTTGTCTTCTGATCATATATTCCATTGGAGCACCAAATCACCATATACAAATTTTCTGTAACTTGCTCTTTTATCAAATAGATACATCATTTTTTGTTGAAACTTTATGTTTCCCTTTTGTCCTTCTCTTCTGATCTCATCAAGCTCAGTCAGCTGTAATATTCTATCTTTCATTGGATCTGAAACTTCCAATTATTCCTCTTGTATGAACTTGTATATAGGTAATAGATTATTTACAAGCATCCTAGCCTACAAACCATATACAAAATCAAAGGGTGATCTAGCAGTAGCCTTTTTAACTATTATTCTGTGAGCCCACAAAGCTAATCTCAACTTTGTATGCCAGGCTCTCTTGTTCTTTTCTAAAGTTTTCTTTAGAATTTTCAGAATACTTTTATTACTGGATTTTTCCTGGCCATTAGCCTAAGGATTATATGGGGATGAATAAGACATTATAATCCCATATTCATTGAAAAATTCTTTTATCTCATTAGATCTGAAACACATGGCATTATACATGGCCAATTTGGCTGGGACACCAAATCTAGTTAAAATATTTTCCAATAAAAACTCTGTAACTATCTTACTTGTTTCTTTTTTAGTGGGAATAGCTTCTATCCACTTAGTAAAATAATCAGTAGCTACTAATATCCAGTTATGTCCTCCACTAGACTTATCTAAAAATTCTCCAATAAAGTCAATACCCCACATGGAAAAAGGTGCCTCGGCACTCACAAGATTTAACAGTAGGGCACTTGAGAATTTTAACTTGTTTGAAAACCTTTGGTAAGGCACACACCTCTATAAAAATGCATAGGTATCTTTAAAAATGTGCTTTGCCTATAATATCCTGCCCTTAAAATCTTATGGGCAGTAGTTTTTGCAAAAAAATGCCCACCACATATCTGAGCATGCATTTCATTCAATATTTTTTCAGCTTGATTTTTATCCAAACATAACAGTAGCACACCATTTTTATCCTTCCAATATAGGTCTCCTTGAATTAAGGTGTACGTACTTCTAAGCATGCAACTTTAGATTCCTGTTTTGATTTTCTGTCATATTATTACGACACTTAGCATTCTTCAAAAAAACATAATATCAGTATAAAATGGTTGTCTTTCTATACTTGTAGCTATCTGATTTTGTGTCTCTACATCATTTATTTGAACTAAACCAAAGTTATCCTCTGTCATGGCTTATCCAAACCCTGACCCCTTACTAACTTTGTAATGTGGATTTCAAGATTGAATTCTTGTATTATGTTTATCCACTTACACCTCTTACCAGTGACTTCTTACTGAGTAAGAATATCATTAACTGCTAAATGTGGGACATATGCTTGTACTTTAGCATAGACCAAATATGGTCTAAAAGATTTTACAACTTTTACTAAAGCATATGCTTTCTTCTCCATCATCTCATAATTTAACTTTGCAACTTGAAGAGATCTACTATAAAATGAAATTGGATGTTCAAACCCCTGTTCATCCTTTTGTAGTAACGCAACACCAATTGTATGATAATATGCAAATGAAATCAAAGAAAAGGGCTTACTATAGTCAGGTGATCTTAAAATACGAGCCTCTTGCACTACCTTCTTTATTTTCTCAAATGCCTTTTGATCTTTTTCATCCCAATTAAAATTTGCATCCTTTTTTAGCAACTTTACACTAGGTTTAACAATTTCTGCAAAATTTTCTATGAATCTTCTGACAAAATTTATCTTTCCTAAGAAAGATTGAACACCCTTTAAATTTTTTGGAGTAATAACCCTTTGTATTTCTTCTATTCTTTTAGGGTCTATTCTTACCCCATCCTTGGACACTATGTGTCCCAGCAAATTTCCTTCCTGTACTGCAAAATGACATTTCTTAAGATTCAATGAAACACCATATTCTAAAGCTTTATTAAAAATTTTATTTAGATGTTCACAATGATCTTTAGCTTTCTTAGAATATGCAGTTAGATCATCTTGATATGTGACCATAAATAAGTCAATAAACTCTTTAAAAGCAACATCCATTACCCTCTTAAAAGTTTCTCCTGCATTTATCAGTCCAAATGGCATTCTGATATAAACATAAGTTCCCCAAGGAGTGTTAAATGTAGTCTTATACTGTTCTGATTCTTTAACTAAAACTTGGTTATATCCTGAGAAACCATCCATCATAGATATCAACTCACAACGAGTCACTTTGTGTAACATTACCTCCATATTAGGTAAGTAATAATTATCTTTTAACGAAGCAATATTTAAATTTTTGAAATAAACACACAACCTGATATCACCATTCTTTTTTCTCACTGGCACCAAATTTGAAACCCATGTTGAGTATCTGATAGAGTGAATAATCCCATCATCTTTTAACTTTATCAACTCTTGCTGCTTCTTAGGAGCCAGTAAAGGATTGATAGGCACCTGGTTTTGCCTAAATGGTTTTATCCCTGATTTTAGTGGGATCAAATTTGTTCTTATATGAGAATCTAAACCTCTTACGTTGTAAACAACTTGATGACTAGTTTCTAATCCTAAGTTTATTTCCTCCAAGTCCTCAATCTTAGGATTGCTTATTTTTGTTGAATCATTATGTTGGCTACTAAAAAATTCCTCAAGTTCAACCAGACCTTTAGGAATCTGATTAGAACCTAATTGGACAACCTCACTTCCTAAAACATAGTCCTTAGCATCATTATTTTCAAGAAAAGTACTCGAATATATGCTTTGGTTCTCATAATGGTCTAGACATTGAATGAATCTCAGAATATCTTGGTCATCCTGAAAACTTGCCAGTTGTATATGTTATCCGGAAAAACTGGTCTATTCTTGATTTCTAGTATTGACACCCCGTGTAAGGTCGGATCATTAGTTTTCAGAGCAACATTTGCTAAGAAATCTGCCATTATATTCATGGACCTTTATATCCAGCTTATTTCAAAGGCATCAAACATTTCAATTTGATCCCAAATAGAATATTTATACATTTTTAATCTATCATTCTTTACTACATATTTGGATCTAATTTGGGCCACCACTAATTGAGAATCACCATAAACCTTTAAATATTTAATTCCATGTTTGATGGAAATTTTTAGACCTAAAGATGAAGCCTCATTCTCAGGAGTATTATTTGTACATTTAAAGGCCAATAAAAAGGAATATTTAAAATTTGTACCTGATGGAGATACCAATAACACACCAGCTCCTGATCCTTCTTTTGAGCATGCTCCATCAAAATACATTTTCCACAATCCATCACTTTGTACATTCAACTCTTTGACCAGAGGATCAATATCTTCACTTTGATGATATTGGTCATTCCCTTGCACTCTGAAATTCTCCATATCCACATCAATGCAACAATTAATGTTAGTGCCTTCAAACCATTCTATCATGTGAGGAGTTCTACCATCCCTTGATACCTTAACATTATTTCCAGCAATGTTTAAAGTAGCATATGATAGATCACTTTGTATACTACCTCCTATTTGAGCACTCCACTTTCTTGACAACAGCATCCCATAGTGTGGTGGTATATCAACAACAAGAACATTCATAGTCAACAACACATCAGGATATATTGCTAATTTATAAGGCATGGCTTCAATGGTACCAATCACAAGGACTTCTCTAGAATCCATAACTTGACATCTCCCATGAGGAGTGTCCATTTGTAGTCCCATAGAACTCATAATTTCCACTGGCATAATAGTGTTTGATACTCCTAAATTAATCATAGAATTTTTTAGCATCCTTCCATTAATTGCCAGTAAAAGAAAAATTGGGTCAACAACTTTAGGGGAAGAAGTTGTGTTTATGAAAATTTGAGGAAGTTCATAAGTTAATACTTCAACCTCCTTCCCTTTACTAATTGGTTTCTTATCAACATTTCCTATAGTTTGAGCCTTCATTGTAGGCACACTATTTAATAATAACAGAACCTTTTCTTTATGTTCTTTGATTCTCATTATTTCTAAAAATTCCACTTTCATAGTCATTTGAGATAAACAATGACCCATATCTACTGGAGTATATTTTACATCTGGGGATTTTGATTTTTTGAAAATATTCTCCTCAATCTGTACATTCAGAGTTGGTTCTCTAGATTTTTAATTTTCTATCCTAAGAGTAGATATACTTGTTTCTTGTTCTTTTGATTTTCCTTGTATAACATTTGGTTCTAAGTCTTTAGTCATAATTTTGACCTTAGGTTTGTTTGCATTTTCCCCTGGTTCTTCCTTCTTCTATACATATTTGGTGTCTATTTTGTTTTCTTTTATAAACATACTAGATGACTGACTACCAGTACCACCCACTACTCTATTTCTTAAATGGTAATTACTTCTTTCCTTGTTCACTAAATCTGCAGTAATCTTTTCTCTCTTTTCATCTGAAGCTTTCCTGATAAATGGAATATCCTGATTGTTTTGAGCATGACATCTTATATGGTCATCAGTTTCTTCTTCTTCACTGTCTGATAATATTTTTTGATGATGATTCTCTACATTTCTTTGTGAATGATATGAATCATGATTTTCTATTTCACTGTATGAATCTATATCATGACATGAGTAGGAATTTGTCATGTTATGATCACATTGTTCACCTTCTTCATTTTCATGTTCTTCATTTACTTTCAAATCCAAGGAAACAATACAATAATCAGGGTTGTGTGGGGCTTCACAAGCCTCACACCAGAAATCATCACTGCATAAATGAACAACATTCTTATGTAGAGGGTCTAGAGTTCGTATATCAATTTTCTATTTTCTAGGTAAACAATAGGTTTCCCATCCTTAAACTAAGTTCCATAGGGATGATTTTGCATTCTATTCTATGGATTGTAACTATTGTTATAGGAAGGCTTATTGTTTTGAGGAGCCCTATATTCCTTATAATCTGATTCTTTTAGGTTACTCCTACTAAGCCTTGAATCATCTCTCCTATTTAATTTACCGGAAACCCTTCTATTCATTTCAATATTTACTACTATCTTATAAGCATCATTAAGATTTCTAGGGTTTTTATCCCTAAGAGCATATCCCATTTTAGAATCAAAGGCATTCAATTAAGTTGCTAAACACACCTCTTCATCTAGCCTTATTTTTTTGAATAGTTTGTGCATTGATCTTGGAAATCTGGTATTAAACTTAGTGACCTCTTCATTGTAGTTCTTTTTGATGTTATTGAACTCATTCAACAAGAATCCTTTGTTTTTTTTGTCACCATATTAATCTTTAAACAATTCAATTAACTCATCCATGGAAACTACAAAACCATTAGAAAGGCTTCTAAACTATTCTCTAGCATCCTCTACTAGAGGCTAAAAAAAATCTTCATTAACACATCTTCATGAGTGATATTTAAATCATCAACAAAATCAATGAATTTTCTTAGCTGTGTTTCACAAGAAAAAACATTATTACCTGAAAACTTTGGGAGTCTTTTTCCTATATCACCCACATCTTTTGGGAATGTATTGGGGTATCCAAGGATACTGATGAAGTTAAACTATTTATACCTCTCTGTATACAATGGTTTTCTTTGAAAGTCATCATTTTCTTTAAAAGTAGTAGCTTTTTCTTTAGAAGTTGTTGTATTCTCTGTTCCAGCATAAGAATATTTGGATGACTACAAAAAATCTATTTTCTTCTTCATTTCAATTGTCACAGCTTCCATTTTTGCTTTTTCTAGCATTTTTTCCATGGTCTCCTTTTCAATTCTCAATTTCTCAAGATCAATATCTAACTTGGACATTTTCTCTATTAGGACATTGTGAACTTTAGGTTCTTCATTTCTTCTTTCAATCATCTTTTGTTTACCTCTATCCTTGTCCTTGTGTGAACTAGAAGCTCTATGAGTAAGTGGTATTTCTTGATCCTTTTGAGACCTCTCTGTATTCCTTGTAGTTTGATATCTTAAAGATCTTCTATTAATTTTGTTAACATATTTCTTTTCATGTTTTTTCTTTTTTCTAAGCTCTTTTTCCCTTTTCATCTGTTGAATAAGGGCAAGATGTTTCATGATGAGTGCCTCTTCTTCAGCAAGCTCATCAAAGGGAGCTTTCTCAAATTCTGAACTGACTGTATCTGTTCCTTCCCTCTCTCTAGATGTAGAAGTAGCTATAGATGCTTCTAATACTTTCTCTGTAGCTTCTTCATATTCTAAAGTATTTCCATCATGAATAGACTGATTTCTACCTAGCTCTCTCTTAGTATTACTTTCTTTTCTTTCTCCAAGACATTTCCATTCTTGAAGTTCAAGAAAATCCACCATCTAATGCAGTTTCGGGATTCCTTTTAGCTTTTGACCTAGTATTCATTTTGAAAAATATTTATTAACTTTTACTGATCACAAAGATTTAACTTTAGAGTCGCCACCCACTATTGTTTGGCATAGATGAATACTTATCAAAATGACTTTGGAAACTATAACTATTATTATATTGTCCTTTTAAACCCTTAGAGATTCTGAAAACTACTAACAAGACTTTATAGTCTTTATCCCCAACAGAGTCGCCAATTTGTTAGGGTTTTTTCTTGTTGAACCTTCAAAAGGTACTTGAATACTTGATTAAGTCTATGAATCCCAATATTTGAAAACTAAATGATCCAAGAAAGAGAAAACACTAATTAATGAGGATATATGATAATATTTGGGAAAAATTATTATCACCTCCTTCTTTTTAGGTTCCACAACACCCATGAAGGTATTACCTATATAAAATGGATGTCTCACAGTATTAGTAAATATGGATACTGATTTTCTACTTATTTACTATATTATCTTGCAAATTACTCAGCATAAATTTGAAGACAACTTGATATCTAGCTTAAGCATGAAAATTATTGAAATGATAAAAAAAAATAGTACTTCTCTAAGGATGTTCATCCATCTTATTTAGTTCTCAGAACTTAGGAAGGGTAACCTATTTTAATCCTCTCTCAAAGGGATTAATAAAATGAATTGTATACCTTGATACAATTACTTAAAACCTTGAGTATTCTAATTTTTTTATGAATGATTTAAGTATTTTGAATATTTGGATGATGATAAACTACTTGACAAATTCTAGACCAGTGCCTATCCTTGGGCTACAGTGTCAAAGATGAAAATCCAAATAATAGTAAACAAAGATACTTTAGATTGCCTTACAACCTATATGCATCTCAAGTAAGATGCTTTACAAATTACCATGTCACTTCCACACCACTGTATCAAATCCTCAAATGTTGTTATGCTCCCTGAAACTACTCACAAAACTTAGTTCTTCCCTTGAAAGAAACTTGCAAGCAATTAGATAACTACCTTGTAACCAATATGCTTAAAATGCCTTACAGATTAAACATAAAAGAGCCTACACAACAAGTAAAGAAAAAAGAGAAATATGGAATAAGAGTTGCACTATATTTTATTTATAAATTTCTAGTTTAGTACATACAATGACTAAAATCTCGAAAACTCAGACAAAATTCTGTAGTCTGGCTTGTAATTATATTTCATCTCTCTCCTTTTATTACAAAATTGATCCATATATATCTAAACCACCTTGGAATCCTTAAGGAAAGGATGCAACAAGCTTTGGATGGTTTTAGATGCCTAACCCTAAATCCAAATAAGACAAAAGACAAGAGAAAGCAAGCGGTGGAAAGACAAAATAGAGAATAAATTTTGATTTACTCCTTTTTCTTCATATGATCTTCAACATCTTTGGTTGTGTATGTTTAGGACAATTTTTGATTTGACTTTGGTGATGACTAACCTGCTTGGCTTTCAAGAAATCTATACAAGGTGTTCTGACATTCCTTTATTCTTCATCAATAATATCAAAATCTACTATCACTGGCTTCTTCTTCTTCTTAGGCTTTGTCAGAATGTCCCATATCCTCCTCTTTTGGCTATTAAAAATTTTGAATAATCTCCAACTGAGTCTTTTGCGTCTCCCATCTAGCATTGTTTATACTCTTAACATCAAATATGAATTTATTGCAATCTAATTCTGCTTTATGTGCCTCATCCAAAAGTGCATTGAACCTTTCCATATCCAATTCTCCTTGGTCAGAGACATAAATGTCTTTTTTGGGAAGTACACTATCAAATTCTAATATCCATAACCCTAATGGTTTTATTTGATCATCCTCAACCCTAATTGGAGGTACAAACCTACTATAATCTATCACAAATATCTTTAATTTGGCCTCAATTTGATTGACTTTACCTTTGAAAAAGGATAAGGTAGCCCCAATTTTCTCTATCTCGATCCCTACCAAAGTTACTATCTCAGGAAAATCTGATCTCAATGGATAAATTGATGCTAATCTCTCAAAAAGTGAGGTCTTCCTGGACCAAGTTGCATAATAGGGGTTCAAAATTGTCAAAAAACTTGCCACTTCTATCTGCGGGCCTAGAAACCTACCATATGCTCCATATATTATATCTATCTTCCCCTTAATAGTATTATTTATATGTTGAAAATTTGATACTAATGCTCCCAAAAATACACTATTATGCTCAATGACCCTCTGCTCTGCTTCAACCAGTGTATCCCCTGTATCTTCAGTCTAGATTTCAGCATCTATAACCTCCTTGGGCTCAACATGGGGTAGGCTCTATTATTCCCATTAGCTGTTTGGTAAGCTCATCTATAAGCTTATCCTTTTCCTTGATTTTTATTAGGGCTAACTCCCTATCTTTGATAATATCACTAGTGTCACTAGTAAGCTTTTGAAATTTGTTTGATAGCTGAGTTGTTTTTGACTTATTCAAGTGAGAAAAATGAGTCATTACTTGGGCTATCTCCAAGTCTCTTATGTTGTCAAATGTCTAAATAATTTTGTTTCCCTACATATTCTCCTAAATATTAAGAATAGATAGCTTTTAATCCTTAGGAGCTAGGCTCCACATTGCAAGTGCTTGGGATTTGAGATTATAGCCAAACACTCTCATCATATTTCCAACCTGAGTCTCTGATGACATTTTGATGTCAGGTTGTCTTCTAATTTGATTTATGATAAAGGCTGAGGACAAGTCCTAGTGTTCCACAAAAAACATACTATTGGCTTTAACCAGTTCTCTGGCTTGCTCTGGTGTTATTTCTTCAGATTTAGGATCATATTCCTGCCATGTTTGTAAGGCTTCCTTAGTTATTGGATCACCACTTTCCAGTTGTAACATCTTTCTAACTTGCTTCTACTTATTCCAAATAAGAAAATCTTTGAATTCCCTTGTTTTTATGAAATTATCATCTTTGAGGAACTCCTCCTAATGCAATGGTCTTTCATCAATACATGATCTAAGGGGTGATTCTTCCTCTTCCTCAACATCTTTCTGTAACTTCTTCCTAGCCCTAATTTGCTTTCTTAGCTGATGATCATAGGGTCTATTCCCAGTTATTAAGGCTCCAATTTTATCAATTCTTCTTTTCTTAGAAGGCTCCCCTACTTCCATCTTTTGCTTTTTAAGAAGGGGCTCATCTGTTACTTCCTTTTCTGGGACCTCTGTTAGGTCAACAATATTTTCCCCCACATCTGGTTGACCATATGCAATTTCTTGATATTCTGGATTGGTAGAAGGTGAAGGATAACCTTGGTCACTATCATCATCATATTCATTTTCTGAATGATCTTTGTGACCTTTCTCTGGCACTACTAGTTCATCCTCCAACTTATTACACAAGAGTGTGTGATTTTCAATCATTGCATCTAGGCTTTTGATATAAGGAAAATTCGGGTAGAGCCTTCCAAAAATCATTCCTTTTCTCCTCACCTATCTCTCCAAATCCATGAGCTCATTAAATTTAGTTTCTCTTTTACTCACCTCTTCATCCTCTAAGATATTTCTAATAATATCTTCCTCCCTACACTCTTCATGTATTTTTTTGTAAGGGATGGTGGGTGTAAGAAGCTTCCTCGCACTTAGAATGAACCCCTCTATGTCAAAATGTCTATGTAGGGATACATTCATTTTGTAATGATTCAAACATGCATTCACCTAATCTAGGGCCTCTTTTCCAATTAAAAAGTTGTAAATCTTGAACTGCCTAGGGGTGAAAGTTCCCTTTCTGTGTGGAGCAAGGTGTTCTTTATCTGTTAAAATGAGCTACCAAATGAACTCCATGGAAGTTATCCTAGGTAGCACATGAAATAGAAAAATATGTGGAGGGTGAGGGAAACCATAAACCCTTATGAGGGTAAAGTTCTATTCATAGTATAAATCTAGCCAATTATGATCTCCTGACCATTTGTCCAAATACTGACAAGGCCTCAACAATTGAATTACCCAAATATGAAATCTAGGCTTATCAACTCCTAAGCACTTAAGCAATGGATATATTATCCAATTCTCAAAAGAACCAAACTCCTATTTTATAGATGTGTAATTCCACACTATGATCCTGAACTAAATAGGGTTGGCTTGATTACGGTGAAATCTCTGCGGCTATAGTGATTGGCAATCCAAAACTAAATAGTTTTAATAAAGAATCATATGCATAAGTATTGAATAATTCATAAATTTTGGATGATCCTTCTTAGCTTGTATATCAATAAACCCCTAGCACATTTGATCAATAATATTTTGAATATAATCATAATTTGAAGTGGTGTCAATATTCTGCATATCTAACACCATCATCAAAATGTCAGAAGTAATTCTTTCTGCTCCAACATCCCTTCCAAGTACTCTACATAGTGCATATGAAATGTATTTCATGTAAAATTTTAGCTCCTTGAAGAAGTATTGGGTTGTTCCTACCATAGGGGTTACATAGGCCTTCATTTCCTTAGGGACATGATGGTCCCTGATTAATTTAGCAACAATACCCAACTCCCTGGTATATCTATTTTCCAAACTCTTCAAATTTATCTCAGTAGCCATTGGGTAATACACATTAAAGGCTTTCATAAAGGAATTCCTGTCCAGGGTGAGTAGAGGCTTTCCATCATCCCTCTTAATGGTTTTTATCAAAGGGTCATATCTACTAGCTAGTTCTAATATGAAATATACATCAACAAAGACATCAGGAACTAACAATCTAGCCAAACCATAGGTCTAAGGATTCGAGACAGGCATGGGTCCATCACTATTGTTATAAAATTAATTCAAAAGTAAATATCCTAACGACCCTGGTATTTTAGCATCTCTAACAAATTACATATCATCATTCAAAACATCTACACTAACCTTTCAATTTTGGCTAGAACCAGGTAGCAGAGTGAGGAATTCATTTGAGAAGTTTCTCTTTCCTTTTGAATTGTCCTCAACATCTTCGTTTCTCCCACTAGTAGATGCCATAGTCTGGGCCTGACTCATACTCTTGTTCTATTCTAATTACAACCCTAGATACTGATATTGAAACAAATATTATCAAACCCTTACCACAACTGTAAATTATGCCAAAATTCTGTAATTTTGAACTCTGGAACACTGTCAATTGCAACCTTTATTGAATTTCAAATCAAATAATCACCCTTAGAATAACTTGCTACTAGAAAACTCAAATTTTGTCAAGAACACTAAAACTCTGAGAAACAAAAGCTTGATAAAATGAAATGATAATAGACAAGTATACTTATAATTGCCAATTGAATGTAGGTTGTCACTTCTAGCTGGTAATTCTATCACTTCATCATTAGCTTCATATACTACAACATCAATTTTTGGCATTAACCATGGCATTCATACTATCAAACAATAAATTCTTGATGAGTGATTTCACATAAAAAACTGTATAAAATTCAAAATATAATTGAAATCACATCTGTTTGGCTGCATTAACTCATGCTACAGCTATTTTTCCATCTGTCAAAATCCTTAAAATCTGATTGGTTAACAATTATTCATAATGGCATCGATGAAAATTCCATTTTAACTCTGATTCATTTCTAGTGACTCAGCGACTAAACAATCTCTTTGTCACTTAATGTTTTTACTAACTATAGTTCCTTCAGGAGACTCAATGACCTCCTTCATATTAACTCTTTGATCCATGATCATCGCGATGTCTCATGATATATTAACTTAACCTTTCATTTTATGGAGACCTCATGAAAAAGCACCTTTCTTAACTTGTCTTTTACCTTTGGTTATATCTTGAGACTCAGCGACTATTATTTTTCTATGTCACTAGATAATTTCATTAACCTTTGTTTGATCAAGCGACCTCCTAAAAACACTGTTTGTCTTAACCCATAAAGTTAACTCAAAACCACGTGTTTATTAAGAGACAAAGTGACTGTCGTTGGATCTTTTCTAAGATGAACGGACTGCATTAAGTCTCATATCCATTTTGACATATTCCATTTCATTAAGAGGCAATGCAACCAAAGCTTTCCACTAAGTCTCAAGACCATAAAGACTATTCTATTTTTCTAATGAGACTCAGCGACAAGGTAATAAGCACATGCAAATAAGCTCTAACTTAAAATATGAAAAAGGTAACACAAAAATAGAACCTAGACTGAGAATTTAGGGTTTTTTTGCATTTCTAGACAAATTTAACATTTTTCTTAGGGTTTTTTACATTTCAAACTAGGTTCTGGACAAAACCACAAATTATAGAGATATGTAAATGATTTTAACCATAGATATTTACCTTCTGGGCATAGGAAAATAAGAGACCTCAAGAATTTTTAGGGTAAACTTTCAAAACAAGGAATATAACCAACAATGCCCGTGAGTGAGAAAAAAGGTGACATGTGGAGGTCTGATCCAGCTGAGCAGAGAAGTGGTTTGGTGTGTGACTGCATGACTAAACCATTATCACATAGTCATAGATGTTTGAGCAGATGATAGAATATGCCAGTGAGTGTGTGAAAAGAAGTGATCACCCAGTCGTAGTGGTTAGAGATGGATACTTCTAGTAGTCACAAGTGCGTGACTAGCCATTAGCGGTTAGTGTCACATTCTCGCACTAGTTTGTGGTAGTTAAAAGGATGGTTTTTGAGTGAGCGACAGGCAGGCACGTGCCTAGTTTAGATAGAGAGATGATGCAAAGGTGATGATTTGATAGTCGTTGTGCACTCAAAAATAATAGTGGAATATTATTTTTGGGCTTATGAGTGTGTGACTAAGGAGGAGTAAAAAGAATATGTCACAGACTCACTAAGAAGAAAGGAATATCCTTTCAAAGACTAAAAGTGAGCGACTAGTCACCACTTGTTAAAATCAGACTGAGATGCCTGAGTAGTCTACAAGTGTATCTATGGCTATGTTTTAAAATACATGATGGATTCATTTTTGGCCATATATTGAAATTTCCATGCCACAGGTGGCTGTTGGAAGAAGATGTTTGATTTTTTTTAACATTCAATCACGGTTTCAGAACGGTGCAAACTATCATTTTCTAATAGAACATTTAGTTGACAAATCAGATCTTATCTCTTGTATGTTTACAGCTGTTGGATGTAGTATGGAAGATAAATTGGTGTGTCTAAATGTATTTATTATGTAAATTATCTTCTTAGGGTTTCTATTAGAGTGTAAAACAATATTTAAACTATCAGCTTATCCTATTCCATTCTTTGCCATAAATGAGGTCTTATTTCATATTTTTGTAAGTCAACAATCATATCAGATTATCAGGATCTTGGTTTTAAAAAAAAAAGGATAGTTGATCTTTTGATTTCTTGAGGATTAAGTTTCATGTGATAATTAAATGCATGCCAAGCATTTCATTTATTATTCCTTTTGCAGAGTTGTATTCTTCAAGTTCCTAGGTGGATGGCAGCTAGATCTGATTCTTATCAATAGAATGTTTCAAGAGAATGTTTTAAGTTGTATGATAGAGCTACTAGGTTATTGTAATGAATTTAATATTCTTTATCATATAGTTTTTTAATTTTTTTATCCCTAACCCTAAATGATCCAAACCTTGTTTCAGTCTTGGGCTTATAAAAGCACTTCCAAGATCATTTAGAAGAGGCTGGAAATTTTGGGAAGTAATATAGGCATTAATCTATTTATTGTTTCTATTTTAGTATAGAAGATGTATATCTAGAGAGTATTATCATAAGAATAAGAAATTTGCAGAAATTTTTCATTTATTGAAGTGGCATATGTTTTGAAGAATTTTAGAATTGAAATTGGACTCTTTGTACTTAATACAATATTTCTGATTCAAGTCTCTCCTTTTTGCTTGTCTCTTGAGTTTTGAATCTTCTAGTTCACTACATAGAATTTCTCTATGTATATTTTTTAGTCCATAGTTTTGATCAAGGATCAAATTAAAATCTGCTTTGGATAAGAAATATACTCTTTGGGTATTGTCTATATAAGGATTAATAAGAAGTGTTTGAACTTGAGTTATTTGTATTTATGGTTTTGAAGTCCTTGACAATAGTTAGTTTCTCTGTCCTATATTTGGACCAGAATCATTTCCCAATGGATAAAGAACTGGTCATTAATCAGTATTTTCTATTTTGATACATATCTGAATACACTTGGCTACATTTTGCCCTATCAAAAAAATCAAAACCATTCTAGTCCTTTTAAGTTTTGTGGTTGTAATTGGTTGTAGTCCTGCATGGTAGAGAAGAGTCACTAAGTGAGTGGTTATCATTTCATACTTTCTTTCCATTAATCTGTTGTAAGCATCTAGAGTTATAGTGAGTTGTGAAAGTTAAATCTTTGTCTAGATTAGGTGCACCTTGCCTTGGTTGTGCAGAGCCAAAAGACTAGAGGACAATATTGTCCTATAGTTGGTCTAGTTACCTTGCAGAGCTCTCATACTTTGTATTAACCATTCCTAATATTAGTCTCAAGGTACATTGGTTTCTTATATAACATAAAAGTTTTAAACACCAATAAAATGGTGACCCTGCTGGGGATAAAGATGGAAAAATCTTGTTGAACTTTTAAAGGAATCTCTAGTGTTTCATTGATCATATCATTTGACCCATCCGAGTCACCAACAAAATGGTGACTCAACTAGGGAGTTAGTTATAGAGTCATTGTTTCCAAAGAAATATTCCTCAAAATTTTGTAAAAAAAGTTAAGTCTTTTTGTTCTATCATTGCAAAGTGTCTGAAATTCTAAGTTCTTGAAGAAATACCTATACAATCTCACATGTGGTGAGCGGTGAATCTGAGTTCTCTGATTTGCACTAGTGTGCATGTTTGAAGAAATACTACAAAGAAGAGGTGGACTTGTAGTGAAGAGGAAATAGATGATAGGACTCATGTGACTTATAGCATAGTCAAGAGAGGAATAAATAAAGACTGTATATTGGGATGTGTTGTAAGTTGCTTTATTAAAGAAGGTCAGAGTTGGGAAAGAGATCTCAACTAAACATTTTTCCTCTACAAATAGGTTGTAGCTCTACCAAGTCATGAAGGTTATTTGAAGGTGACTTAAAATCAAATAGTTTGCAGTAGCTTCATCATTTTCTAGGTATTTTATTTTCATAGGATAAAATCTTTTGGTACATGAAAATTAGTTCTTTAAATTTTCCCTATCAAGTGGTCAGCACTAAATAAGAGGGACTGAAGAGGTAGTTTGTAGCTTATCCTTCCTAATAAGATGTCACAACCAAATATAAGTGGGTTTTATGTGGCTATAAATTTCAATAGAATCCCTAGTTACCAAAATCATATTCCATCAAGAGTCAAGGATTACTTGCCTAGGTTCAGTGGTATAGGTCAATAATCAGCTAAAACACATTTAGAGGAGTATTTTAATTTGATGCAGCACTGTGACATCAGACATGAGGATGTATGGATGAGTTTTTTTGTTCAATCTCTAGTTGAAGATGCTAGGGATTGGTTTAGAGGATTACCTCATGGTTCAATAGGGTCTATGGCTGCACTATTGGATTGTTCCAAGAGGCAGTATGGTGATATAGAGGATAGTGTTTCTTCTATTGCATCTAGATCTGAGGAACTGAAGTCATATTTTGATTTTGATGAGGAGTATCTTTATGAGGTTCAAATGATGTAGAAACAAGTTTTTTTTGCTTCTACTAAGAGGGATCAAAAGAAAAGTGAATAAGGATGATTAGGAAGGATGTGAATGATTAGGATGATTAAGATAGAATAAAAGATGATTATGATATGGATAATGATTAAAGATATAGAGGAATGATTTGGATGATTGGATTGGATTTGGAAGAATATGACTAAGGATGTTATGGATGAGTAAGGGATTATGACTAGGTTGATTAGAGATGATTGAGATTGGAGGAATGATTTGTATGATTAAGAGGGTTACTAAAAGAGGTGATGATGCAGAAATCTTGATTTGAGGCACAAATAGACTTAAACAAGATGATTTTTTTTTGTTTTTACAAATTTTTTTTTTTAAAATTTTTTTTTTTTTTTTTTTAGTATTTTTTTTTTTTTTTTTTAAAGTTCTATGATGTGTTTGGATTTTCAAAGTTTATGCTTTTTGGATTTTGAATGTTCTGATTTTTTTTGGATTTTAAAATTTTAAAATGTAAGAAAACAATGAAATTATATACAAGATAAAAATCCTAAGGCTCATTTTGGATGGTGTGTCCCCTTTTGATTTCAAGTGGGATGTGGCACCATGACCTATCATTTTTGTTTGTGCTTCATGGAAACATTTATGGAAAGAATTTACCTTGCTATTATCTTGATGGTCACGGGCTCTTCTGCATTGATTCATAATGTCATCTCTATTTTTTACTCCATAGCATGGAGCATAGCCATGATTTTAGTCTCCTTTTGATCTACATGGAAGTATATATGATCACAATATTTTTGTTTTGTTGTTTCAATCCCTTGAATGGTGTTATTGTTTTCATTTTCTGAAGATGGTTACCTCTGGAAGAATCTGGCCCATGGTGGTTAGGGCATCATTCTTCTTTGATTTATTATTGTTTATGCTTGATCCATAGATACCATTAACCTTGGGTGCCCTATTTTAATTGAAACTGCATTCTCTTGTGTTGACAACCTCATAATGTAAGTTGTAAGCTAAGGCATCATTATTTGAATGTATATTGTTGATCCATTTCTTGAAATAGCTCATGGCATCATTTGGGGTATTTCTATTTTAGATGAACATATGAATCCAATGTTGCTATCCCATGGTTTCGGTTATTGTTTTCACTCCATTTAGTTTTTTCCAATTCTTTTTGGAAGGATTAGAGCATACTAACATTGTTATACTTTCTTAAAATTTAAAAAATTTCTTTTACCTCATGCATATTTGTTTTTCCTGGTAATTTAGAGTTCCATGGGTAAATTTACTAAGAATTAATGTTGTTTCTAAGATGTATATGCAAAGTTTTCTCCTTTGAGATGTATAATATTTTTGTTATGCTCCATCTTTACTTTCTACCTAGGGTATCATTGTTCTTTGTACTCCATGGAAACATCATTTACCTTTCTTGTTCTGATGCTGCCCTAAGATGCATGTAGATTTCCTTCATCTTGCTCACAACATACTTGTTGTTTTGATTCTGAGATATCATGGCAGTTTTTTGATCCATGAATCCATAGAACAATCCTTGCTTGGCTTAGATGATTTTTTTATCTTGACTCCATTGGGATTCCATGGATATGTTCTGGCTATGGATCAATAATTTTCTTTTATAGAGATACATAATGCTTGACTATGATGTACCATTGTTGCTTTTTGTAGATGGGTAGACATGATGTGTATTCTTATTGCATGCAATCTTGACCTTGGAGAGCCTATGATCTATTTGCTTATTTTAGCTGAAAAGACATGTTTCAGCAATATTGTGGTGCCATACATCCCTGTTGATATTCTAGTTGTATTTGATGAAGACATGCAATAAATGTAACTTGTTTTCCTAAATTGTGCTATCCTTTCTATAATAGCTTTAGTATCATACCTTCTTGTATAATGAGCACATGTCAAGATGTAACTTGTTGTTTTTACTGGTGTTTGCATACACCATTGATCTTGCATCATGATTTTGATTGAAATGATGCCCTCATGCACCATTATACCATTTTTCTTCATGTATCCCGAATGCTCCATGGCTACTGCTACTTAATTTTTTGTTTTCTCCTTCTAGATCAGTGCTCCTCCTTGGGGCTATGGTGATAATCAGAAACTCTTCCTTTCGATGAGGCCTGTGATAACCCTCATAGGTTCAATGTGGGGTACTAAGAGGGCTTGGCATATGATCATGGGTGTTCTTGTTTTGTTATGTGGGTTTTTTAAAGGGGCCTTGAGGGTATCCTTGATAGTTCCCACATTACAGAACAACACCATCCATTGTAGCTTTTGGAGAATATTCACAAGTGTTCTTGCTGAGACATAGTTTTCCTTTAAGGTGGCATGTGATGGCTTCCCTTAAAGGGTTTCTACTATCTCAGCAAGGGAATTTATTAAAATTTGAATGCAATGTCACAACTTCTTCTATACCTGCTATTACCTTCATTTTTCTCAGCCTACTATTTTAGTCTTGGTCAGTAAAATTCCTTAAGTTGAACTTGAACTTGAACTTTGTTAAGTTGGTTCAAGTTCAAGTTCAACCCATCACTGCTTCTGAGTCTTGTAACACTCATGTTTTTCTATCCCTCAAACAGTTTGTCAGTTTCAAAGATGAATTTGAACTTGAACCTAGTCCTGAACCTTAAGTTCAAGTTCAAGTTCAAGTTCACGTTTGTAATATGATAGCTTATACACGGAGAATTCGGCAGGATTGTATTCTCTTCCAAAACAAGGTTCCTATTTTTTCAACACTTTGAGTATTTATTAAGTTTTGGAAACTGTTGTATAGAGATTGTCCCACTCAACTAGATGGCTCATGCATGCAAGAATTGGAAATAACAATTGGCGGCGTGACGTAGGAGTCATTAATATACAGATATGGCTGTCAGAGATTTTCCTTGGGAATTGAGATATTCATGCTGAAATACCTGGTGGATTAATTAAGAGTGGCTGGACATGTGAAATCAATCATTCTTCCATTAAAACATTAATTATAGATATACTTCAAAGATTTATTAAGGATCCTACAAGACATTTGTGAATAAATGAGGAATGAATAAATCTTTTTTGTTAGTTACTTTTGTCTAGAGAAGGACAAGGAGCGACGGAATTGGTGGTGAGAAATTTATAGAAAACTGGTGCGCAATAAATTGGTGAGTTATCTTTCCCTTTTGCAGTTATAGTTTTCAGAGGCTCTTTCTATGTTGTAATTCTTTTCTCTTCAAATTGGTAAGATGTCATTGTTCCATCCAAAACTTCCAAAAGAGGAGAGTAGAACCCACTTGTTATTTTCTCTTCTAGACACAGGGGATACCTTCTTGTTGAATGTAAACCTAGGGGAGCTTTGTGATAGAGTCTGAATTGCTTCTGAAGGTTGTTTTTCTAGGAAGCTAGTAGGAAGCGGACTTTTAGAAGCTACTACATTTCCTCCGACTCTAATTTTCCCTAAATTGGTGTTGGAGTGCGCTAACAAATATGATGCTAAGAATAGATGTATTAAGGATACGTCAGGAGAAATCTTGGTCAAAATTAGTCGAGAGACATTAATGGCGGCCCTACGAATTCTAGATAAGGAGCAGTATGAACCATGGACTTATGTGGAAGCAGATCATGTGTACGAGGCAGATAAGAAAAAATATAGCTCCTTGATAGCCCAGGCATGGCTTGCGAAACCAGAGAAAGGAGGATCCAGGTTGCCAAAGCCTCTCACAATCGAGCACCTCTGAAAGGACATAGCCAACATGGTTCTTCTAAATAGAGTGAAAGGGAATCCTCATGCATTTCATTGGGAAAATTGGATGTATTGTTTCATCCAGAAGATTATAGAAGGAGATAAGTTTATTGACTGGGCTAACCTAATAGCACAAGAGCTCCATAGAGATCTCTTACACATGACAAATTTGATGGCATTTTATATGACTTCCTACCTTGTTTATGTCTTAGCATGTTGTCAAGCTTGGGAGGGATTACCTCATGAATTGTGGACAAGTGATATGAGGATATATGATTACTTCACATGCTTACAAAAGGAGAAGTTCCCCAGTGTGTTCAAGATAGTAAATGATAGATTTTTAGGAAAGTTTTTTTTTGACTTGCGAGGGAAGGAAAATTGCAGGCTTTCTGAAGAAGCTAAATAGGTGATCAATGTTTTTGGCTGTCATTTCATACAGTTTACAAGATTTACCTATCTTAGGGTTGGAGTGTTTGATGAGGAACCCCTGTGGCTTCCTAGATTTTTTTTAGATGTAGTCTTAATGGATCTATGTAGACAGCTTGTTCTGGTTGAAAAAAAGGATGGGACCCCAAAGAAGACTTCAGGTATTCTTTTCCCTATTGAATTAGGATATTATAGGTGCAAAAGTTTCCAAGATTCTATGACTATAAAAGAAGAGTTGGATGCCCTCTATTTATAGACTTATACTCCCAGGGTCAATTTTGACTATAGAGGCTTTGTAGGAGCAAATATCAATGTCCCAAAGACATTCATGCACATCCCTAAGTTAGAGGATTTTGGGGCCAACTGTTATGATGAACTGGAGGTAAGGAAAAAAATATGGTCCCGGTTCACTTTAAAACAATTCATCACCTTTAGGCTGGATATGGATATAGACGGGGTAAAGGAAGACAGTGAAATTAATGTCTTAGACTCTCAATACTCAGAGAAGGTAGAGGCCCTCCCTATTCCTAAGTTAGATTGGATGGTACCAGAAGAAGATGATTTGCATAAAAGAATGAAAAGTGTGATTGAAAGAACAAAAGCATGGTTGTTGAAGAAAAGAGTTTCTGTTACTCCTATGCAATCAACCACGAAACAAGTAAAAAACAAAAAGAGGAGTTCAACGAAGAAGAAAACTTCTATTTTAAATAACTTAAGTGTTGATAAATCTTGTGCAGGAAAAGCTAAACCTGAAGTCAAACCTGGACTTGAACCAATTTCTTCACAAGTTCAAGTTCAAGTTCAAGTTCAACACCAAGCTGAACCCGAGGTCTGATTGAACAGATCAAGTCTAAGGGTAAAAGAAAGGGCTCAGAGGTAGAAAGATACTCCTAGAATCTTCATGGATTTAGACTCATCAGATCCTAACCCAAAAGCAAGTCCAATTGAAGACCATAGTGTACCTGAGATGACAGATGATCAGTAGATACAGGAGGAAACAGAGGACACTTCGACAGACTTGCTAGCTCTTTTGAGTAACTATGATACTCAAAAGAAATCCTTTTCTTCCCCACCATGGCTGGAGTGCCCGATAGCCAAGAAAAGAAATGTGGTTCCTTTATCAGTACCCATTGATGATGTAGTAAGCAGGTGTTTGGGAAAATCTTCTAAGGTTAAGAAAATGAAGATGGAATTCAAAATTGATTTTGATGAAAGCAATGGTCACTGGATAGCAGAAATCACAAAGCCTAAAGAGGACAAAGCTGAAGGAGAGGCTTCAGTCAAAGATTTTCAAATATCCAAAGTGGATTTAGGGAGAGACACCAGAGCCGTCGATATGAGATTTTTTGAGGTGTCAAATAAGAAAATTGCCAATAGAGTCTGGATAGTTGCCAAGGAAAAACAAGAAATGAAAGAGGCTATGAAGAGTATGGCCCAATATATCAATGCCATCCAACATCCTAAACCTTTTCCTCTGAGTGAAACACCAGCCTCCATTGATATGAAATCCACTGATAATCAACAATTTCTTGACGAAATTCAAAGAAGCAAGGAGGTGAGAAAAGCATTTGATGATTGGGTAGAGAGCGTGAAATTAGAGGTTGTCAAGAAGCTAAGTCATCTAGATCAAACCCATAATGAAGGAGATCACCTAGTAAAGAAAATAGAAGAAAACATTGAAGAGTGGGAGCTAGAAAATACTACCTGAACCAGAGAACTCCATTGGATCAAAGAAGTTGAGGAGTATAGTTTGCAGAGGTTCCTCATGGAGAGGTCAGTGCCTGGACTAGATGACAAGGTTCTTTATGTTATAAAGGAATGTATAGAATGGAGAAATGAAGTTGTGGCCATGGGAATTTATAAAGTAAAGGATCTCATGAAGGGGCTAAGAATGATTAAGGAAATCATCTCTAATGATATAAAATGGATTGATGAGAAGTGCCAAGAAACTCAAGAGGGGTCAGATAAGCCATTTGAATAGGTAATCAAGGATGTAAACACCTATTTTGATGAGCTCAAAAGGATGAAGGATCCTACAGATAAGTATTTCACAAAGGTTGGGCGGATAGAATCAATGATGATCCTTTAGCAAGGTCATTTGGTTATGCACAAAGAAAAGGTAGCTGAGATCAAAAGGGAGAAAGATGTCTGGAAATAGGGGATCTATTTTACTAGTTTGCCACACCAACTGGTAATATCCGTGTTTATAGCTGCATTTGAAGTTTGGAACGTAGCGTGACTTGTAGTGACCTCATCTCCTTAATCGTCTAGAACACTTTGAAACTTCTTGGAGGCATTTTTTGCTCCCAGTCCAGTTTTTCTTGCTTAATGCTTAGGATATTTATTGGATCTAGAAATATTTACTTTCAAGAAAGAAAATTTTTACTAAGTTAGTTGTTGAAGCCCTTCGTGGCTATTTATTGAAAAAAATTTAACTGTTTAAGAGTTCGGCTCTCTGGGTTTGATAGAAACTATTTTCAAAAAAACTTAACTTCAAGTTTTCTGAAGATTGATATTACAGAATATATGAAATATCTTATGGTGTTACGTATATGTTTAAGCTTATGAAATGATAAATACAACTTTTTATCTTATCTGATTTATTTTCTTGTGGAGATAAGTTGTGTTGAATAAAGATTAACTATGATATGGAGGGATTCTATGCTTAGAAGTGAATGAGAGAATTCTTATTGAAGTTTAGACTCAAGAAAGTTAAAGTTTGAGATTGGGATAGAAGTAAATGTTTTTCTCTAAAAATCTACACATTCTTTTCATGTTGATGGACTAAATGTTTTCCTTAAGTGTTTTCTGGTAAAAAGCACACATATTGTTACTTTTCTATGTTCAATAAGACCATATTGAAAATCTTTTTCGAAGGTAGCTGCACCTTGTAATTTGTAGAGAGTTTTATTTTAGCAACTCATTTGTTAGTATTAATATTTTTACTCTTCTTCTCGTTCTTTAAAAGAGTCTAAGATTAAATTAGAGAAAAGGGAAAAATGTATGCTAACATTTTTTGGTGACTCTACTGGGGAAAGTCTAAGGATAGACCGGGTTTGGTGTTTTTGCATTCAATGATCAACTATGGTGTTACCTACTGAAGTTATCCCTAGTCGACAAGAAATTCCTCTAGTTTTACAACCAGGCCTTGATTTTTTTGATACTCAAGAGGACATAATTGCTGACCTTAATGTAGCAGCTTGGAAACTAAGAACAAACAATCAACAATATCATCAAGTAAGGTTAGTCCTTGAGGAAGAGGAAGAAATTGGGGAGTGGCTCAGAGGTTTTCCTATATCCCAGGAGGCTGCTGTAGTTGACAGGGTAGTTTGAAGGCCCTAAGAATAATTGGTTTTATTTGTTCCAGTTTAACTCAATAAGCTGGCTAATAAAAGATTTACTAGGGGAGATAGAGAAAAAGGTCTTATAGATTTTGATTTTGAAGATTTAGTGAAGCTTGATTTTAAATCCCAGACTCCTTCTAGGCAAAGACATTATAATACTGCTAGTAGACCTTCTTCTCCCACTAAGTCTCCTCCTCTAACCACTTTCAGTTCCTTGGTCTCACTAGGAACCGTAGCTCCCACTTTTATAAATTTGCAGCCCTTGAATTTTATCTTACCTCCCATGGCACATAACCAACCATGGGGTGCAGTCGTAGGACCTTTAAGCTTAGGAGAAAATCTAGGAAACCTACCTAAAGGTCATGACATTCTACCCAAGTTTAGTGGTGATGGAAAAAAACCCCTGAGGATCATCTGAATGCTTTTAACACAGCATGCAGATTTTTAGCAGTGGGTACTCTAGATGTGGCTGTTAGCTTTTTGTCTTGACCTTAACTGAGGCTATAGCCAAATGGTTTCATAGTCTACCACATGCCTCCATTACATACTGGGATTCAATGAAAACAACATTTGAGACAAGGTTTAAATCAGCTGATGATGCAAATACTCTTCTGATTCAATTAAGTCAAATGAAGAAGGAGATTCAAGTACCCATGAGGGAGTTTGTGGCAAGATTCAACAAAGGAATTCAAGTGATTTCAGCTGCATGTAGACCCAATGATGAAAATTAGAAAGGTTGTTTCCTAAATTATATGCATCCTAATGTTGCTTTTCCTTTAAAAAGAGCTAGGCCAGCCACCTTAGCAGTTGCCTAGACTCTTGCCATTGAACTGGAGGATGATCTGATAACAAGTGGAAAATGGAGAAAAGATGTTCAAGCATCCAACTCTCAACCTTCTACTTCCTCATCATCAGACACTGTGATTCAAAGATTAATGAATGACTTGATAACCATCAAGTGAAAATTGCATAAAAATACAAGTCTTTACCAAGATATCCCACAAAAATATCCAATTCAGGGATCCTCAATCCCTGGAAAGCAATTCAATTTTCCTCCTACTCAACAGAGACTGCAAATTGAACCTCCACCAAATAAAAGCAATATGTGTGTTTCCCATCTTACAGATGAACATGAGGGAGTTTCATGCCCTAAAAACATGAGACACGCACAGCTTGAAGCTGAGAAGGAAGCAATAGAAAAGGTGAATATTGAAGACATATCCTCTGAGGTGCCTGGCGACTCTAGAAATTTTTACCTTGAATATGAATCAAACTCTGAAAAGTGGGGAGACATATTGGTAACTTTAGAGGATACCTCTTGCTCAATTTTGACTAGAAACTAGCGTGGAGGAAAAGTGGGTAATTGGGAAAATGTAGCAGTTAAAGGTAGTGAAGGGAAAGCCAGTGATCATCCAAAGATTTTGAAATAAAATAGTTTTAAGGAATAAGTCATGAAAAGGTCTGAATCTGATTCCCCTTTTAGTATAGTTGATTTTTGTAAAACTTCAAAAGTGTAAATCTATACTGTAGAATATCTAAAAATGAATCCCTGGGAGTTAGATAAATTGGTTACTTACGTTAAAGGTTCTCCTGCCAAACCTAGAGACCAATAGAAAAATAATGCATGTTTCAAAGGAAAGTCTTTAAAGAAGGAAGAGACAGTTGAGCAAAATCCTGCCAAAAAACTCGTTCCTACTATTCCTATTGGCTTGAAACTTGAACCTTTTTATGTGTCGCTATTCATTCATGGCTTCAAACTAAACAACTGTATCATTGATTCAGGGGCATCAGATAATATTATGCCTTCATCTGTGGCCAAACCATTGGATCTCCCCATGACTGATACCTTTGGGTGTTTCTATTCTATGGATGAAAAACAAGTCCCACTCCTAGGTCAAATCAAAGATGCCCAGGTTGCTTTAGCAACTTTTCCAGATAAAAGACTGAAATTAACCATCCTAGTAGCTAATATTCCAGCCAGCTATGGTATGCTTCTTATTCGAACCTTTTGTAGGGATCTCGGTGGTGAAATAAAGTTGGATTGGTCTCAGGCCATAGTCCCTATAGGAAATAAGAAAGTTACTCTTCTTCTAGAACCCAAATCCAAATACACAATATTTCCTTCAGAAGACCCTAAACCCCAAATCTTGTACCAAGAATCCAAATTTTCTAATTATGTTATCTTATCAGGAGATAATGTCCCAAATTCAGTGGTTGTAGATGAAGTTCTTTAGACTCTTGAATTTTATGGCAGTTGCTCTTCTATAGGCTCGGGGGCTAGAGTAGTCCTCATTTCCCCTGCTGGACTCAAATTCCCTTTTTCATTCAAACTTGTGTTCGACAATACTAACAGTATGGAAGAGTATGAAGCTCTACTATTAGGTTTAGAAGAGGCCAAGAAAAAGGGGATTAAACTTTTAAATGCATGTGGTGATGTAGAACTTACTGTCAAATAGGTCAAGAACATGTTTTTAGTGAAGAATGAGAGACTGAAGCACTACAAGAATAGAGTGTGGGATGAACTCGATGTTGGAAAGTGACACTGCAAGAAATTTTTATTTTGTCATTGATTTCAAATCCTAATTGGTGAGACTATTGCTATCTATTTAAGTACCATATCTATTGTTGATGAATAAGATTTAACAAGAAGACCAAGTGAATGGTTGAGTTAAGGTAATTCAAAGGGTATTTGATCAGTTGGCACTCTGGAAAAGTAATTAGTTGTTTACCTTTCATAGATAATTTTTCTGGCTGTTCTGTGCCAAGCAAAGTTTGGCTTGTGCTGAGTAAAGTTGCTTATGATGAGAAAAGTTGCTTGTGATAAGTAAAGTTTCTTGTGATGAGTAAAAATTTGCTCGATACTGAGCACCATTGAAATTGCTGAGTGAAAATAGTCATGAAGGTCGACTTACAGAAGTTTGATTATTGATGAGATTTGAGATCTCTCGCCGACTTAGTTGATTTTATTGGGATATGAAATGTTAATTAAAGATTGATCCACATCAGTTAATGTATGGGTAACTATAATCAATGCATGGTTTCAAATATTTAATTAGAGACTACTTTGGAGAAGTAAATGTTATGCAAAGATGAAATGATCCGTTGGATCTGATCTAACCTAAGATCTACAATCTTGTTCAAGCGGCAAAAGATTTATCTGACCTAGATAGAGAGGTACATGATAACCTCAAGGGTTATTCATTGAGTGTGCAAGTGGATGAATGAACATGTATGTAAAAGGTTTGCATAGTTGATTTATTATTTAGCATGATCTAGCAGAGAAGGCAAAAGGCAGAAGCAGAAAGTTGCATGTGTGATTGCTTGACGGATTTCCAAGTAGATCATAAGGTTGAAATGACAATACAGTCTATCTAGTAAGTTAACATCAGAGTTGTAAGTGGATCTGAATTGCAAAGTAAGTTGTATGAACCATATCACAAACTACTGATTACTTTCTTACCATTGTATCAGTTAAATCCTTTAACAAGGTTGACTTAACAATAATTTGTATAAATCCTCTAACAAGGTGGCATTCAGATTGGAATGTTCTAAGTCCTCTAACAAGGCCACTCTTGACAGGGTGATTAAATCCTTTAACCAGGTCACACCTAGCAGTGTGTTATTGTAACTGTTAACAGGGTTGGCTCCTCATAGGGCATCACTTCAGAAGAGTGAAAACTTGGTAGCATGTTACTATGGTTTTTCCCATATTGGGTTTCCATGTTAAATACTTGTGTCAACTTGTGTGAATGCTTATGGTTTTCTTTACTATTATGTTACTACAAGCTAATTTCAATTGACAGTAAATTGCATAATTAAACTTGTTGGTATATGATACTACTGCCGAGTAGATCTAAAGTATAGAAAGTTTTATTTGCTACATCTAGACCTGAGGATAACTAATTCACCCCTCCCCTCTCAATTATTCTACATTCATTCTAAAAATTGGTATCAGAGCTTTGGTCTCCTAAAAATAGTTTGAAGGTACTTGGAGTGAAAAGATCAAGATGTATAAGAAAGAGGTTCCCAAGTTGAATAAAGATAACTTCCCTGCATGGCAGAGCTTGATGAAACTACATTTGGCTAGTATTGGAGATGATGCTAACTGACTTATTGAACATGCCTATGTACCACCTACTACTCCTCTCTCAGCTATATAGCTCAGAGAAAAACATGAACACAATCAAGCAATGTTGGAGATCGCCTCCTCATTAAGTTACTCAGAGTTTGATGATGTAAATAACTGCATAAATGCAAAATAAATGTAGGAAAAACTTGCAACTGTCTATGGTCGAGACACAAATGTGATGAGAGCTAAATCAGAAAGTCTAAGAGGTAAGTTTGTTGAGATGAAAATGCAAGAAGGTGAAAATGTTATTCAGTACTATGGTAGAATAAAAGTTGTAAATGCCATTAGAGGAGCTAATGGAACTATTGATGAGAACACCATTATGAGCAAGGTACTGAGAATTTTACTTCTTGTCTATGCTATTAGAGTTTCTACAATTTAAGAATTGAGATGTACTCCTAGCAATAATCTGAATCTGGAAAATCTGATAGGCAGACTCACTACAGTTGAAATGTCAAATTATGATAACTATAATCCACAAGGGATTGATTCTGCTTTTAGATCACAGCTGGTTCTCAATAAATATAAGAAAGGAAAGAAACATGTGGACAGTGATAGTAACACTTCTGATGATGATCTTGAAGAACTTGAAGCACTCATGGAAAAAAGACTATCCAGAGGAAAAGGAAAATATAGAGGTAAACTTCCTATCATTTGTTTTTCATACAACAATGTTGGTCATATAGCTGCTAGATGTCCTGACAACAAATACAAGGAATATAAAGACAGTAAGGATGACAAAGACTTCAGGAAATATAAGTACTACAAAGACAAAGGTAAGAAATTGTGTTATATTGCTAAAGAAACTTCTGACTATGACACTAATAATTATGATGACAATGATATAGAAGTTGTTTATGTTGCAATGAAAAAAGATTCTGATGATGATGAGAAAATTGCACTAATCTCTTATATGAGAAAAAATGATCATTGGATCATTGACAGTGGTTGTTCCCATCATATGACTGGTGACAAAGATAAGTTTAAAACCCTAAATCAATGTAAAGGAGGATATGTAAAATTTGGTAATGATTCACCATGTCTTATCAAAGGAAATGGATTGATTAATCTAACTGACTAAATCAGATGTGATGATGTGTATTGGGTTGATGATCTCAAATATAATTTGTTGAGTGTTGCACAGTTGAACAATTCTGGTTACAAAGTTCAATTCCATCACAAAAAGGCAAAGATCTATGACTCTACTGGAGAACTTGTTGGAAGTGGTGATCAGACCAAAGGTAACTTATTTTATCTGGATCTATCTAAAGAAACATGTTTGTTTGCATATTACAATGATGTTTGGTTATGACATAAGAGGTTGTGTCATGTGAACTTTGATAACCTAGTAAGCATAAGTAAACTGAAAAAGGTTAGAGGGCTACCTAAGTTAAAGAAACCTAAGAATGCTATGTGTAAACAATGTTAACTTGGAAAGATGACTCAGTCTAGTTTCAAGAGTAAAACATATGTATGAGAGGAAATTTTGGAATTGGTCCATACTGATCTCTATGGTTCCATTGGAGAAAGAAGCTACTATGGTGCTAGATACTTTATTCTATTTTTTGATGATTATTCAAGGATGTGACTGTAATGTTTCTCAAAGAAAAATCTGATGCATTCCAGTTATTTAAATGGTACTTAGCTAAAGTTGAAAAGGAAATAGGAAAAATTTTGAAATGCTTAAGATCTGACAGAGATGGAGAGTTTATTTCTAATGAGTTTAACAATTTTTGTAATGATCGAGGCATAAAGAGACAAATGTCTGCACCTAGGACTCCACAAAATGGTATTATTGAACAAAGGAATAGATCTATTATGGATTGTGCAAGAACACTAATGATGGAGAAAAATGTTGCATAGAAGTATTGGAAAGAAGCTATAAGTACTGCAGTCTATACACTGAATAGAGTTCAAGTCAAGAAAGGTACAAATGTTACACCTTATGAACTTTGGTATGGTTATGCACTTAGTGTAAAGTATTTGGAAGCAAATGTTTTATACTAAAAGACAACAGAAATGGAAAACTAGATGCTAAAGGTGAAGAAGGTATATTCCTTGGTTATTCAACCAAAAGCAAAGCATACAAATGTCTGAATTCTAATACTAACAAAATTGTTGAAAGTGCAAATGTAAGAATTGATGATTTTGAAGAAAGAAATGAAGCTAAAAGTACACAAGAACCTGAAAGCTATAGATCATTCATATATCTAGATGAGGAAGATTCTAATTCACTACCTAAGACTACTAATGAACAACAGCATGCACCTACTGAGTCACAGAGTGGAGTTGATGAGCAACTGCAAGTGAATGTTGAGCTATCTGATGGAGATGCCGAGTCACAGAATCAACCAGAACTGAATACAGACAATGAACCTAAAGCAAGGACTGAACCTACCCTAGAAAAATATGTGAGAAGGAATCATAATTCTAATCAAATCATTAGGTCAAAGGATTCTACTATTATGACAAGAAGTAAACTGAAAAATAACACAAGTCTGTTATGTGAATTTGAGCCCAGAACAGTGAAAGATGCTTTAGAAAATGAAGATTGGATACAAGCAATGAATGAGGAAATTGAACAGATTAAGAAGAACAAAACTTGTTCACTTGTACCTAGGCCAAAGGATAAAAATGTATTTGGCACAAAGTGGGTATTCAAGAACAAACTAAATGAACATGGAAAAGTGACAAGAAACAAAGCTAGACTGGTATGCAAGGGTTATGCACAGGAGGACGGAATTGACTATGGTGAAACCTTTGCCACAGTTGTAAGATTGGAAGGTGTCAGAACCTTACTTGCATATGCTGCCTACAAAGGATTCAAATTTTATCAGATGGATGTGAAATATGCATTTCTCAATGGAATCTTGGAATAAGAAGTATATATTGAGAAAGCTGATGGTTTTTTTTAAGTTTTAGGATAGTTGCAAATGTAATAGCACTCTATTTTGTATGTGTTTTCCAAATGCAACAATCTCTCTTTCATTTATATTAGGAATGAGGCTAGGAGAGACATGTCCCTTCATGGGACATGT
>MU227424.1:1215999-1228396 GCA_018584345.1 Thuja plicata
AATTTAATATTAAATATTAAATTTCATATGATTAATAATAATATAACATATATAATATATTATTATTAATCAACATGTATTATATATATTCTAATGATCATATGACTGAAGCTACAAACATTAATAGTTTTGTAGACCCAAACAAAAGGGATATGGTTTGCAGATTGCACAAAGCATTATATGGATTGAAGCAAGTGCCAAGAGCATGGTACGAAAGATTGCACAATTATCTAATCAAGATTGGATTTGCAAGAACCAATGACAACAACAACCTGTACTTGAAGATAGAGCAAAGAAAAGGTACATTATTAGCTGAAATTTTTATAGATGACATCATATTTAGTGGACAAGATGTATTATGTCAAAAATTTGCAACAGAGATGCAAACTAAGTTTGAGATGTCTATGTTTGGTGAAATAAAATTCTTTGTTGGCTTACAAATTTATCAAATGAAGAATGGTATCGATATTACTCAATCTAAATATATCAAAGAGATACTAAAAACTTTTGGAATGGAAGAATCCAAACCAGTGAGTACACCCATGGCTACTAGACAGAAACTGACAAAATATGATGACACAAAAGAAGTGAACCAAACACTCTACAGGTCAATGATTGGAAAACTGCAGTATGTTGTTCACAACAGACCTGACATTTCTCTAGCCGTTGGGATTGTAGCAAGGTTTTCTGCTAAGCCTAAGGAAACTCACATAATGGCAGTCAAACGAATCCTGAGATATTTGAAAGGAACTGAGGACTATGGTCTATAGTACAAAAAGAATGACAAGTTTGAACTTAGAGTTTACACTAATTCTGACTGGGCTAGAAATGTTGATGATAGGAAAAGTACTACTGGTGGAGCATTTCTTTTAGGAAAGAAATTGATCTCCTGGAAAAGCAAGAAATAGAACTACACCTCACAATCCACAGCTAAAGCCGAGTATGTGACAGCAGCAGTTAACTGTTCTAACATTGTGTGGTTGAAAATTCTACTGAAAGGTATGAAGGAAGAAATCACTAATCCAGTTATCATATATTGTGATAACACAAGTGCTATTAATATTTCTAAAAATCCTGTGATGCACTCAAAGACAAAGCATATAGCTATCAAGTATCATTACTTGAGGGAGCTAGTTCATAGTAAAGAAGTTAGATTGGATTATGTGAACAATAAAGAACAATTAGCAGACATATTCACAAAAGCACTACCCAAGGATGCTCATGAGTATCTATGAGGTAAATTGGGGGTGATTCCCCTAACTAAGGCTAATTAAGTTATGTATGGTACTGTTGCATCAAATATTTCATTGAGAAAATCTAATACATTGATGCACAAAAAGTCACACTTTAGGATGCTGGCTAAAGTTGTGAAGATGAACAAGGACAGAAAAATAAAAATCAGTCATACTGAAGATGACAAGATCAGTATGATAATGAAGATCTACATGATAAAGATATTGACGTCTTTGGCATTATTGTCAAAGAGGGAGAGATTACCTATAAAGAGGAAGAAGTGGAGGAAGAGATTTCCGAGAAAGAGAAATTACAAAGAGGGAAAGATTACATAGAGACAAGAGTTACTATTGAAAACATTGAAGTGATTATCTACTCAGAGGGAGTCTATAGATGATTAGACACAAATTATTACAGTGTGATTATAGACACAAAGGGAGAAATGTTTTACATATAAGAATCAGAATGAAGCTAAAGACATTAGTGATGATTTGTTCATATCAAGGAACATAGGTGAACATTTGGATTGGTTGGTAACTATGCATGTTAAATCATTGTTTTAATATTTTGTGTTACCATCAATGCCAAAGAGGGAGATTGTTGGAAAGTGACATTGTAAGCAATTGTTATTTTTTCATTGATGTCAAATCTTAATTGGTGAGACTATTTCTATCTGTTTGAGTACCATATCTATTATTGATGAAGAATATTTAACAAGAAGACCAAGTGAATGGTTGAGTTAAGGTAATTCAAAGAGTATTTGATCAGTTGGCACTCTGGTAAAGTAATTAGTTGTTTATCTTTCAAAGACAGTTTTTCTAGTTGTTCTGTGCCGAGCAAAGTTTGGCTTGTGCCGAGTAAAGTTGCTTATGATGAGCAAAGTTGCTTGTGCTGAGTAAAGTTGCTTGTGATGAGTAAAAAGTTGCTCAATGCCGAGCACCATTGAAATTGCCGAGTGAAAACAGTGATGAAGGCCGACTTACAGAAGTTTGATTATTGATGAGATTTGAGATCTCTGGCTGACTTAGTTGATTTTATTGGGATTTGAAATGTTAATTAAAGATTGATCTACATCATTTAATGTATGGGTAACCGTAATCAATGCATGGTTTCAAATATTTAATTAGAGACTACTTTGGAGAAGTAAATGTTATGCAAAGATGAAATGATTCGTTGGATCTGATCTAACCTAAGATCTACAATCTTGTTCAAGCGGCAAAAGATTTATCTGACCTAGATAGAGAGGTACATGATAACCTCAAGGGTTATTCATTGAGTGTGCAAGTGGATGAATGAACATGTATGTAAAAGGTTTGCATAGTTGATTTATTATTTAGCATGATCTAGCAGAGAAGGCAAAAGGCAGAAGCAGAAAGTTGCATGTGTGATTGCTTGACGGATTTCCAAGTAGATCATAAGGTTGAAATGACAAGGTAGGCTATCTAGTAATTTAAAATCAGAGCTGTAATTGGATCTGAATTACAAAGTAAGTTGTATGAACCAGATCACAAACTTTTGATTACTTTCTTACCATTGTATCAGTTAAATCCTTTAACAAGGTTGACTTAATAGTCATTTGTATAAATCCTCTAACAAGGTGAAAATCAGATTGGAATATTCTAATTCCTCTAACAAGGCCACTCCTAATAGGGTGATTAAATCCTTTAACCAGTTCACACCTAGCAGTGTGTTATTGTAACCTTTAACAGGGTTGGCTCCTCATAGGGCATCACTTCAAAAGAGTGAAAACTTGGTAGCATGTTACTGGTGGTTTTTCCCATATTGGGTTTCCACATTAAATAATTGTGTCAACTTGTGTGAATGATTATGGTTTTCTTTACTGTTATGTTACTACAAGCTAATTTCAATTGATAGTAAACTACATAATTAAACCTGCTTGTATATGCTACTTCTACCGAGTAGATCTGAAGTATAGAAAGTTTTATTTGCTACATCTAGACCTAAGGATAACTGATTCACCCCTCCCCTTTCAGTTATTCTAAATTCATTCTAACACTCGAGTGGTTCAAAGCCTTCTTAATTGAAGTAATTCCTAGGGAATATAACTCAAGAGTTGATGCTCTTGCAGGGTCATCATCTTTTCTCATACAACACCCAGACTTTACAAAAGATCGTTATACCATTGATGTCATTCATAGGCCTAGTGTTCCTGATAATGCCTATTCCTGGAAAGTGTTCAGAGATGATGCTCAAATAAATGAATTTTTGCAGGGTTTGGATAAGTTTTCAACCAATTATTATGAAGGGTTGGAGTCCAAGTGCCATGAATTCTACCCAAGAAAGGAATCAAGTGCTTCAGAGGAGGTGATTCAACTCAAAGGAAATTACATACCCAAAGGATTGGTGGAGTTAGAGATGTTGTTTGATAGGAAATATTATTATTTAAATTCACCTGATATACTAGACACCACTCCTTCAGGTGATTATGAAAAAATTAAAATTGGTGATGAGTTCAATCCCAGGTTGGTTAACTTGGGGGTGTGTTGTGATGAAGATGAAAGAGTTTGTGTCACTAAGTTGTTAAAATAATATGGTGACATATTTTCTTGGACCTATGATGATTTAAGGAACTTCGTGTAGGGATAGTTTACACACCATATTCCCTTGAAGCCCAGTGCGCCACCGTTCCATCAGAAATTGAGAGCATACAATCCGAAGGTTTTAGATGATATTTTTAAAGAGATTGACAAAATACTTCAAGCAAGAATTATCTTTCCAATACATCATTCTACATGGGTGGCCAATATTGTTCCTGTGTAGAAATGAAATGGAGAAATTAGAATATGCATGGATTTTAGGAACCTTAATCAGTCAAGCCTTATAGATAATTTTGCCTGACCTATGATGGACCAAATTCTTCAAACAATAGCTGGCTCAGAGATGTTGTCATTGCTTGATGGTTTTTTGGGCTATAACCAAATCAGTGTTGCAGAGGAGGACCAGCACAAAATGACATTTACCACACCGTGGGGCACATTCGCCTATAGGAGAATGCCTTTTGGCTTAATTAATGTTGAAGCCACATTTCATAGGGCCATGAAATATAATTTCGGCCATTTGTTAAACAAGACCATCATCATTTACTTGGATGACATGACAATGTTCTCATGGAGGCGTAAGAAGCACCTAAAGGACTTGAAAGAAGTTTTGCAAAGGTGTAGGGATCACGGTGTTTCCCTGAATCTGAAGAAGTCAATTTTTTGTGTGACAGAGGGTAAGTTGCTAGGTCATTTAGTTTCAAAGGAGGGCATTAAAATTGATCTAGAAAGAGTCAAATTCATTCAACAGCTGTGTCTACCTGTTAATCAGAAAGGGATTAAATCTTTTTTTCAGTCAAGTTAACTTCTTAAGGAAATTCGTACCTGATTTCACTGAGACATCAAAACTGATGGTGGACCTATTAAGTGAGAAGAAAAATTTCAAATGGGATGAACCAGCTATCAATTCATTTGGTAAGATTCAGGAATCCATAGCCAATGCTTCGACATTGATACACCCAGATTTCAAAAAAGATTTTATTATCTACTGTTATGCATCAGAACACACAATGTCTAAGGTGCTATTACAAAGAAATGACAATGGTGAAGAAGTGCATATATCCTTAATGAGTGTACCACTCAAGAAGCATGAGTTACATTATTCAAAAATAGAAAAATAGGTGTTCACAGTAGTAAAGGTCGTTAAACAATTCTGATACTGCATACTTCATTCACATTCTGTGGTCTTTGTTCCAAATTCTGCTATCAAGACTATCCTTACTCAGCAAGAAGTTGTAGTGAATAATAGGGCTAGCTGGGTTGCAAAGGTGCACGAGTTCGATTTGGATATTAAGCCTATAAAGATGGTGAGAGGATAGATCATGTGTAAACTAATGGCTGAGAATCAAGAAGAACAAAGTTTACCCAATTGCATGTTTGTAGTGACAAATAACTCATGGTTTTTGGACGTAGATTTCTTTCTGACCTACGGAGAACCTCCAGAACACCTATCAGCTAAATAGAGAAGAAATTTGAGGTTGAAGGCAGAAAAATATGTCATAGTAGATAATGTTCTATATAAAAGGGGATTGGGTAGGATGTTTTTGTGATGTGTTGACAAAGAATAGTAGCAGAAGTTATTGTAATCATTTCACAATGAAGCATGTGGGGGGCACTATTCTTCCTCTGTGACAGCTTTTAAGATCCTGAGAATTTTTACTATTGGCTTGGAATGTTTAAAGATGCATACAGGTGGTTGGAAAATTATGAGAAGTGCAAACTTTATTTAAGAAAACCTCAGTTGGCTGCTTTACCGCAAAGACCTGTAATTATCAAAGAGCCCTTCCAATAGTGGGGGTTAGGTTTTATTGGTCCCATCAACCCAACTTCTAGTGGTAGACACACACATATCTTGACGGTGACTGATTACTTTACCAAGTGGGTGGAGGTGATACCAGTCAAAGTAACCACTTCTGAGATAGTCTGTAGATTCTTAAAAGAAAACATTGTCACTAGATTTGGAATTCCCCTGAACATAGTGGCTGATAATGCTCATAATTTCTCCTCTCGAGAGATTCAACTTTTATACTATGATCATGGTATAAATTTCTCTCTCTTAGATTATTTTCTACAAGGAAATGGCAGGCATAATCTACAAACAAGAACCTGATTAATATCATGAAGAAACTGGTAGATGAGAAGGGAAAGGACTGGCACAAGAAGTTATACTAGGCATTGTGGGCGGATATAACCTCTCCAAAGAGGGCCATTTGTATGATTCCATTTGAATTAGTCTTTGGAGTTGAAGCACAACTGTCACTCCCATTAGAACTAGCCTCTACCAAGTTACAAAGATGCGTTGAGAATGAAGTCTTCCAAAATTCATTGGAGAAGAGGATTTTGTATCTGTCAAAAATAGAAGAAGAGAGGGCAGAGTTAGTAGATCACATCACCAACCATCAGTTGAAGGTGAAGGATATTTTTGACTACTGTGCTAGGTAGTGAAAATTTATGGTGGGCAATAAGATCCTTCTCTGGGATAAGCACCAAGAGCCAAGAGGAGGGCATGGAAAGTTTGATTCTCTTTGGAAGGGACCGTTCAAGATCTCTCAAGCTTTAGGTCCGAATGTGTTCAAGCTGAAATATATTGATGGAGATGAGCTACCCCTATCCTATAATGGGTAGGATCTCAAGCTTTACCAGTTGTAAGTATTTTCTTTTCCTTTCTTGTATATAAAGTTTTGGCTTGTGTCTGTAGGAGTAGAAGTTTTTGTTGTGGTAAGTCAGCCTGGTTTACTTAGGTTTAAATTTTCTTGTCAAATTGAGTTTCTAGATTCATTCCTCAATCCTGAGTAGTACCAGTCCCCAATCAGAGCTAGTTGTTACCTTCATTTTTCTCAGCCTACAATTTTAGTCTTGGTCAGTAAAAGTCCTTAAGTTGAAGTTGAAGTTGAACTTTGTTAAGTTGGTTCAAGTTCAAGTTCAACCCATCACCACTTCTAAGTCTTGTAACACTCATGTTTTTCTATCCCTCAAAAATTATATTAGTTTCAAAGATGAACCCAAACTTGAACCTAGTCCTGAACCTTAAGTTCAAGTTCACATTTGTAATATGATAGCTTATACATGGAGAATTCGGCAGGATTGTCTTCTCTTCCAAAACAAGGTTCCCTTTTTTTAGCGCTCTAAGTATTTATTAAGTTTTGGAAACTACCATACAGATATTGTCCCATTCAACTAGATTGCTCGTGCATGCAAGAATTGGAAATAATAGTTGGTCGCGTGATGTAGAAGGAGTCATTAATATACAGATATGGCTGCCAAAGATTTTCCTTGGGAATTGAGATATTTGTGCCAAAATACCTAGTGGATGTTAGGAACCTATGTGTTCCTTCTGTTTATTTTGTTAGTGTAGTTTTGTTGGATGCATATGCTTTGTAAGTCATCTTGTGAGTATATTTTATTATCCCACATGCATAGGTAGTATTACTTTTCTAGATCATACTTAGTATATAATAGTAGGTTGAGGCCTTTGATGGACACCAATGAATTTATTGTATTAAGCTTGCTCAAAGGAGATTACCCCCTTGAAATGGCCTGAGATCAATAGATTCATTCTGAGTTCTGCTATTGCTCTATATTATGTTATTTTGTGCATTCTCACCATATTGTTGTAAGGAGGTTCCTCTCATCTGGTATTAGAGCACTTTCTTGGGCTCACTGGGTGGGAATTACGTCAAATTTTTTTCCTTTGTGGCCTTTAGGTTCCTTTCAATTCCAATATTTCTTGTTATTGCAATAACTCTTTTCAGTTATTCCATATTTGAGTGAATTTTCCTGAGTCAATTTTTCTATTTTTTATCCATAGCTTCCTTGCTTTCTTCCCGTTTCCTCTCATAGTTCCTTAGAACCCTTGAAATTCCGTTCTGCATACTTCCTTCCTTGATGACCCAACCCCAAATTATACATATCGAAGCCCTAAATCCCTCATTTCTCTAATTTTAGGATTTGCCCTATCTTTTTCACTTCTCATCCCATCACCACCAAACTGGGCCACAAGGTTCAATTCCTAATTCTTCATCCCATCACCGCTCGTCTCATTCTGCCTCCCCAACCCTGAAACCCTCATTTTTATTTTTGTATTTTCCATAGAAAGTCTCTAACCACTCATCAAACACCCATTTCCCATATGAGTTTTGCCCAAATCCAAGTTTGCCCTAAATAAAAAAGTTTTTGTTTCTCATTTTCTACCAATTGCCAAAAAAAAAAAAAAACTGCTTTATGGTTGTTACACGTACAAGAGCAAAAATCAAGGAGGAGGAACTTGCATCCCTCAAAACCAAACTTCAAGATCTGGATGAAAAAATTCTTGGTCTCAACCTTCAGCATTTAGCCATAAACTGAAACCATTATGGAGACGCTGGGTTCTCTTCTGGCAATTTCCGTGGACCAAAGCTTGATTTTCTACTCTTCGATGGTACTGATCTGACTGGATGGATTTATAGGGCAGAGTAGTATTTCAGCTTGCATAATACTTTGGATAACAACAAAGTCCCGCTTGCATCTTTTCATTTGGAACATGAAGTTCTTCAATGGTTCCGTTGGTACATCAAGCCTAATGTAGACCCAACATGGACAAAATTGTGCACACTCCTTTTGGAGTGCTTTGGTCCTAGTGCTTTTGATGACTTCATAGGAGCACTCACTAAACTGTGCCAAACAGGCACTATAAGAGAATACCAGACAGAGTTTGAAAAATTAGCTAATCACACAGAGGGATTATATGATGAATTCTTCTACATTTGTTTTTTCAGTGGTCTAAAGGATGTACTTTGCTCGGAAGTCAAAATATTATGACCTACTACAATGATGGAAGCCCTTGGGTTAGCTAAGTTAGTGGAAGACATTATTAGTGCTCTACAATGTTCCAGATCCAATTTTGTTCCATTTAGAATTACGAGTTCTCACAACCCTCAAATCACGCTAGCTCGCAGAACTACTCCTATCAAGCACTTGTCTGAAATAGAGATGTGGGCCAGGCGAGAAAAAGGGCTTTGTTATAATTTTGATGAGAAATGGTCCTGAGGCCATAGATGTGTTCAAAAAAATCTCTATCTCTTGGATGTGGATTCTCCACTGAATTGGAAGAATATGTAGATGCTCATGAAACAACGGATGATGAGGTTGAGCCTCAACACCCTGAACCTCCTTCGCCAGAAGCTCAACCAGAGATATTTGTCCATGCTTTATTAGGACTCACTACTCCAATAACCATGTGGGTCCAAGGTTTATTTAAGAAGATCCCTCTTACTATACTCATTGATTTTGGTAGCACTCATAACTTCATTGACCCCCGAATAGCCAAACAGGCTGATTACTTTGTCCATCCCTGCTCTAGCTTTGAAGTCATGATTTCCAATGGGGGAACTTTACCTTGCAAAGGGAAATGTTGCAATGTCCATCTCTCTATTGGAGATTATAACATGCGCTCTGACATGTTTTCCTTTCCCTTAGGTGGCTATGATGTGGTTTTGGGTGCCCAATGGTTACGCACTCTTGGCCCCATTCTATGGGATTTTGCTAAACTTTGGATGCAGTTTTTAGCCGATGGGCAACAACACACTTTGAAAGGCTTACATCCAGGGTCTCTTAGCATCATCAGTTCACATTGTATGGAAAAAATTCTTGAGAAGAACTCACATGGTGTCATCGCTCAGCTCCATTCCATTCAGATGTAGCCATCAGCGGTCTCTAGTACTCCTGCAGATCTCCAACAAATTTTGGATAAGTATTCAAGTGTATTTTCTAAACCTGTGGGATTACCCCCTTCTCTCCCAAAGGACCACCATATTTAGCTCCTTCCTGGTAGTGTTCTGCCCAACATTAGGCCCTACTACTACCCATTTTAGCAGAAGACCAAAATCGAGATGCTTGTTCGTGACTTACTGAAGCAAGGTATTATTTGCCCTAGTACCAGTTCCTTTTCTTCTCCAGTTCTACTTGTCTACAAAAAAGATGGGTCATGGTGACTCTACATTGATTTCCAAGCACTTAATCACCTCACTATAAAGGATAAGTTTCCCATTCTAGTTGTTGATGAACTTCTTGATGAGCTTCATGGGGCTCATTTTTTCTCCAAGTTAGATCTTCATTCTGGGTATCATCAAATTCGGGTTAATGAGGAGGATATACCTAAAATAGCCTTCTGCACACATGATGGTCACTATGAATTTTTAGTCATTCCCTTTGGCCTCACTAATTCTCCTTCAACATTACAGGCAGTGATGAATAAAATATTTTGACCATACCTCTAGAAATTCATTCTGGTCTTCTTTGATGATATCCTCATATATAGAAAAACTTGGGCTGAGCATCTCCATCATCTAGAGCTTGTAATGAAACTTCTCTCTGATCATCAACTCTGTGCAAAACTATCTAAATGTGTGTTTGGCCAAGAGGAAGTGGAGTATCTTGGGCATATTGTTGCACACCAAGGGGTTCGGGTGGATCCTACAAAAATAGATGCCATGAAAAATTGGCCGCATCCTAAAACTCTCAAGAGCCTTTAGGGTTTTTTGTGGCTGACTGGCTATTACCGCAAGTTTGTTAAGAATTATGGGAAAATTGCCACACCATTGACAGCTCTGTTAAAAAAGGATGCCTTTTCCTGGACCCATGTTGCTGAGAATACGTTTGAACAACTGAAACAGGCTATGTGCAGTACACCTATTCTCGCTATGCCAGATTTTTCCAAGCCCTTCACTATTGAGAGTGATGCTTGTGGCAATGGATTGGGTGTTGTTCTCCTTCAAGATGACCATCCTATTACATTCACTAGCAAAGCCCTTTCTGGTAAGAATCTAGCCCTCTCTACTTATGAAAAAGAAATGATGGCCATTTTGCATGTTGTACAGAAGTGGCGGCCATAGCTCCTAGGGATTCATTTTTGCATCAGAACTGATCACCAAAGTCTGAAATACTTCCTGGGTAAAAGTACAAACCTGTGTCACACTTTTATAAAGGAAAAGGACCACAACATGCAAACTGTTCAACTTTAACGACATAAAAGGTGGCATTTGTATTTAGAATTTGAGGATGATGTAAAATAAAGAAATGTGTAAAAATGGATTAAGTTTATGTCTATAAATTTTTAGAAAAAAATTGAACAAGAATGTACATAGTTTTTTCATTTTTCAAGTCCATTTTTCCATTGCTGAAAACTGTTGAAAATATGGGGTCTAGTTCCCTCCAACCAAGTATATGCAAATAATCTATTTTTCCCCTGATTTCAAAATATGTTATAGATAAAATGTATAGCTAGTGTAGAAAAGAGGAAATATTGGTTTTCAATGTATATTTTCTCCGTTATAACTGCTCAAAGTTGAACTTATCTGAAATTGACAGTTTTCACCTTCCTCCAAATTTCCCCTATCAAATCTACACCATTCAGAAAAAAAACTACATATTATTGAAGAGGACTCTCTCCTCTAGTGTTAAATATAAATTTTAAATTTTTTTGATATGATTTACTTTTTATTTATTTATTTGAAGCAACATCTTCTTGAATGTTAAAATACCTACTTGTTGTATTTTGAAATTATAATATATCAGATCTAATCAAAATATTATAAGCTTTATATGACAATAATCTTGACTCTGAGCTCTACAAAAGGGTATTTTTTATATTTTTTAAAAATATCATTATAAAGAGTAAGGGTTATTGAAACATCATTTTTCTGAAATAATTTTATTTCTTTGGTAATTGATATAAAACATGCATTTAATAGACATTTCCAATTGCAAAAGTTTAACCACTTATCTAGCTTAGCTAGAATGAATCTACCTAGACCATATGTTTGACAAAAAATAATTTTTATTTAGAAATACTCAAATTTAGTTGTGCTGATAAGTGGTCCTGAAACATGACACAGCTTTGTGCTTTTACCCTCCTGGAGCAATGGGTATCCTCCCCTACACAATAGAAATGGGTCAGCAAACTCATGGGGTATGATTATGAGATCACCTATAAGAAGGGTGAGGACAATATTATGGCAGATGCTCTTTGTCGCACATTTGATGATCAAGCTTCCCTTTCAGCTATTTCTATGCCAATTCCCAATTGGTTAGCATCTGTTTAGCAGGGCTATGTTAGTGACTCTTCTTTATCTCAAATCATTCACCAGCTGGCCAATAATCCTTCTACTATACCACATTACTCTTGGGATGGTGCTTCTCTCTGATACAAGGGTTGTCTAGTGCTTTCTCAGAACCTGGATCTACAACAGGCTATTTTTTATGAACTCCATGCTTCTCCTTCGGCAGGGCACTCAGGATTCCTCAAAACTTATGAGCGGCCAAGGTAAAACTTCTTTTGGAAAGGAATGAAATAGATGATTCAATATATGGTGGCTGAATGTGACACCTGCCAATGCCACAAGGGTGAAATGACCCTCCTTCCTGGCTTGCTAGAACCATTTCCCATCCCTACATGGATTTGGAATGATATTTCTATGGATTTCATTGAAGGGCTTCCTAAATTAGGCGGCAAGATAGTGATCTTGGTTGTGGTTGATTGTCTCTCTAAATATAGTCATTTTTGTGCCCTTAGCCACCCCTATACTGCCTCCTCAGTTGCACAAATCTTCATGGACCAGATCTTCTGTCTT
>MU227424.1:1228446-1247540 GCA_018584345.1 Thuja plicata
ATAGTGATCTTGGTTGTGGTTGATTGTCTCTCTAAATATAGTCATTTTTGTGCCCTTAGCCACCCCTATACTGCCTCCTCAGTTGCACAAATCTTCATGGACCAGATCTTCTGTCTTCATGGCCTCCCTTCTTCCATTGTCTCAGATCATGATGCAACTTTTACCAGTTATTTTTGGATTGAACTGTTTTAGAAAACTAGCACCAAACTGAAGATGAGTTTAGGCTATCACCCATAAACCAATGATCAGACTAAAATTGTCAACAAATGCTTGGAAACTTATCTTCGTTGCTTCACTTCCGAATAGAAACATCAGTGGGCCAAGTGGCTTGCTTTAGCTAAATGGTGGTACAATACCTCTTACCACACTGCCTCTCAAATGACTCCATATGAAGAAATCTATGGTTAGGCAGCTCCAATGCTCCTTCCCTACACTCCCAATAGCTCACCAGTCCAGGCAGTTGACATAGTTCTCCACACCAGGGATCAAATTCTTCGCACCTTACAGGATAATCTTCACATGGCCCATAATTGAATGAAATAGAAAGTAGATCAACACCATTCTGAGCCCTCATTTCAAGTTGGGGATATGGTTTTTCTTCATCTACAGCCATACAAGCAATCCTCCCTAAAGCTTAAAGGGCATCATAAGCTGGCCCCAAAATTTTATGGGCCTTATAAGGTTCTGCAGAAGATTGGTTCAGTTGCTTATAAACTACAACTTCCTCCTTCTTCCCACATTCATCCAGTATTTCATTTTTCTTGTCTAAAGCAAGTTCTTGGTACCAATGTTAGAGCACAAACTACTCTCCCTGAAATGGATAAAGAAGGATCCATTATCCTAGAGCCAGAGGCAATCCTTGACCAGCGCACTTATCAGCTTTTCTCTCGCTCCATCTCTGAGGTCTTGATTCAGTGGCACAACATGCAACTAGAGGATGCTACCTAGGAACCCCTTCTTCAGATTCAGCAATAATTTCCACACCTTAAGCTTTGAGGAAAAATCTTTTTTCTAAGAGAGAGGGGATGTTAGGAACCTATGTGTTCCTTCTGTTTATTTTGTTAGTATAGTGTTGTTGGACGCATATGCTTTGTAAGTCATCCCGTGAGTATATTTTTTTATCCCACATGCATAGGTAGTATTACTTTTCTAGATCATACTTAGTATATAAGAGTAGGTTGAGGCCTTTGATGGACACCGATGAATTTATTTTATTGAGCTTTCTCAAAGGAGGTTACCCCCTCGAAGTAACCCGCGATCAATAGATTCATTCTGAGTTCTGCTATTGCTTTATATTTTGTTATTTCATGCATTCTCACCATATTTCTGTAAGGAGGTTCCTCTCAATGGATTAATTAAGAATGGATAGACCTGTTAAATCAATCATTCTTCCATTAAAACATTAATTATAGACATGCTTCAAAGATTTATTAAGGATCCTACAAGACATTTGTGAATAAATGAGGAATGATTAAAGCTTTTCTATTAATTATTTTTGTTTGGAGAAGGAGAAGGAGTGATGGAAGTGGTGGTGAGAAATTTATAGAAAACTGGTGCACAGGAAATTGGTGAGTTATCTTTCCCTTTTGTAGTTTTTAGTTTTCAGAGGCTCTTTCTGTGTTGTAAGTCTTTTCTCTTCATATTGGTAAGATGTCGTTGTTCCATCCAAAACTTCTGAAAGAGGAGAGTAGAACCCACCTATTAGTTTCTCTTCCAGACATAAGGGATATCTTCTTTTTGAATGTAAACCTAGGTGAGCTTTGTGATAGAGTATGAAATGCTTCTGAAGGTTCTTTTTCTAGGAAGCTAGTAGGAAGCGGACTTGTAGAAGCTGCTGCATTTCCTCCTGCTCTAATTTTCCCTGAACTGGTGTTGGAGTGTGCTAACAAATATGATGCTAATAATAGATGTATTAAGGATGTGTCAGGAGAAATATTGTTCAAAATCAATTGAGAGACATTAATGGTAGCCGTAAAAATTCTAGATAAGGAGTCGTATGAACCATGGACTTATGCGGAAGCAAATCATGTGTAAGAGGTAGATAAGAAAAAATACAGCTCCTTGATAGAATTAGGCATGGCTTGTGAAACCAGAGAAAGGAGGATCCAGGTTGCCAAAGGCTTTGACAATTGAGCACCTTCGAAAGGACATACTCTATATGCTTCTTCATCTAAATAGAGTGAAAGGGAATCCTCATGCATTTCATTGGGAAAACTAGATGTACTGTTTCATCCAGAAGATTATAAAAGGTGATAATTTTATTGGCTGGGCTGACCTAATAGTAGAAGAGCTCCATAGAGATCTCTTAAATGTGACAAATTTGATGGCATTTTATATGTCTTCCTACCTTGTTTATGTCTTAGCATGTTGTCAAGCTTGGGAGGGATTACCTCATAAATTGTGGACAAGTGATATGAGGATATATGATTACTTCACATGCTTACAAAAGGAGAAGGTCCCTAGTGTGTTCAAGATAGTAAAAGATAGATTTTTAGGAAATTTATTTTTTGAGTTGTGAGGTAAGGAAAATTGCAAGCTTTCTGAAGAAGCTAAACAGGTGATCAATGTTTATGGCTGTCATTTCATACAGTTTCCAAGATTTACCTATCTTAGGGTTGGAGCGTTTGATGAGGAACCCCTGCGGCTTACTAGATTTTGTTTAGATGATGTATTCTTAATGGATCTATGCAGATAGCTCATTCTGGTTGAACAAAAGGTTGGGACTCCAAAGAAGACTTCAGGTATTCTTTTCCCTATTGAATTAGGGTATTATAGGTGCAAAAGTTTCCAAGATGCTATGACTATAAAAGAAGAGTTGGATGCCCTCTGTTATAGACTTATACTCCCAGGGTCAATTTTGACTATAGAGGATTTGCAAGATAAAATCTCAATGTCCCAGAGATATTCATGCACATCCCTAAGTTAGAGGATTTTTGGGCCAACTGTTCTGATGAACTGGAGGTAAGGAAAAAACTATGGTCCTAGTTCACTTTGAAACAAATCGTCACCTTCAGGCTAGATATGGATATAGACGGGGTAAAGGAAGATTGTGAGATTGATGCCTTAGACTCTCAATACTCAGAGAAGGTAGAGGCCCTCCCTATTCCTGAGTTAGATTGGATAGTACTGAAAGAAGATGATTTGCATAAAAGAATGAAAAGGGTGATTGAAAGAACAAAATCATGGTTGTTGAAGAAAAGAGTTTCTTTTACTCCTGTGCAGTCAGAAGAGAAACAAGTAAAAACCAAAAAGAGGAGTTCAACAAAGAAGAAAACTTCTATTTTAACTAATTTAAGTGTTGATCAATCTTGTACAAGAAAAGCTAAACCTGAAGTCAAACCTGAACTTGAACCAATTTCTTCACAAGTTCAAGTTCAAGTTCAAGTTCAACACCAAGCTGAACCCGAGGTCTGATTGACCAGATCAAGTCTAAAGATAAAAGAAAGGGCTTAGAGGTAGAAAGCTACTCCTAGCATCTTCATGGATTTAGACTCATCATATCCTGACCCAAAAGCAAGTCCAATTGAAGACCACAGTGTACCTGAGATGACAGATGATCAGCAGATATAGGTTGAAACAAAGGACACTCTGAAAGACTCGCTAGCTCTTTTGAGTAACTATGATACTGAAAAGAAATCCTCTACTGTCCCACCATGGCTGGAGACAGTGATAGCCAAGAAAAGAAATTTGGTTCCTTTATCAGTACCCATTGATGATGTAGTAAGCAGGTGTTTGGGAAAATATTCTAAGGTTAAGAAAATGAAGATGGAATGCAGAATTGATTTTGATGAAAGCAGTGGTCACTGGATAGAATAAATCACAAAGCCTAACGAGGACAAAGCTCAAGGAGAGGCTTCAGTCCAAGATTTTCAAATATCCAAAGTGGATTTAGGGAGAAACACCAGAGCCATCGATATGAGATTTTTTGAGGTGTCATAAAGAAAATTGCCAATAGAGTCTGGAAAGATGCCAAGGACAAACAAGAAATGAAAGAGGCTATGAAGAGTATGGCCCAATACATCAATGCCATCCAACATCCTGAACCTTTTCCTCTAAGTGAAATATTGGCCTCCATTTATGTGAAATACCCTAATAATCAATGATTTCTTGACCAAATTCAAAGAAGCAAGGCGGTGAGAAAAGCATTTGATGATTGGGTAGAGCACGTGAAATCAAAGGTTGTTAAGAAACTAAGTCATCTAGATCAAACCCATAATGAAGGAGATCACCTGGTAAAGAAAATAGAAGCCAAAATTGAAGAGTGGGAGCTAGAAAAGACTACCTGGACCAGAGATCTCCATTGGATCAAAGAAGTTGAGGAGTACGGTTTGAAGAAGTTCCTCATGGAGAGGTCAGTGCCAGGACTTGATGACAAGGCTCTTTATGTTATAAAGGAATGTATAGAATGGAGATATGAATTTATGGCCATGAGAATTTTTAAAAGAAAGGATCTCATGAAAGGGCTAAGAATGATTAAGGAAATCATCTCTAATAATATAAAATAGATTGATGAGCGGTGCCAGGAAACTCAAGAGGGGTCAGATAAGCCGGTTGAACAGGTAATCAAGGATGCAAGCACCTGGTTTGATGAGCTCAAAAGGATGAAGGTACCTACAGACAAGTATTTCACAAAGGTTGTACAGATAGAATCAATGATGATCCTTTAGCAAGGTCATTTGGTTATGCACAAAGAAAAGGTAGCTGAGAGCAAAAGGGGGAAAGAAGTTTGGAAACAGAGGATCAATTTTATTGGTTTGCCACACCAATCGGTAATATCTACATTTACAGCCACATTTGAAGATAGGAACACAGCATGACTTGTAGCAACCTCATCTCTTTAACCGTCTGGAACACTTGGAAACTTCTTGGAGGAATTTTTTTATCCCAGTCCAGTTTTTCTTGCTTAATGATTAATATAGTTATTAGATCTAGAAATATTTACTTTCAAGAAAGACAATTTTTACTAAGTTGTTGAAGCCCTGCGTGGCTATTGATTGAAAAACTTTTAACTATTTAGGGATTCAGCTCTCTGGGTTTGACATAAACTATTTTCTAAAAAACTTAACTTCATGTTTTCTGAAGATTGATATTACAGAATATATGAAATATCTTATGGTGTTATGTATATGTTTAAGCTTTTGAAATGATAAATACTATTATTTATCTTATCTGATTTATTTTCTTGTGGAAACAAGTTGTGTTGAATAAAGCTTAACTGTGATATGGATGGATTCTATGCTTAGAAGTGACAAAGAGAATTGTTATTGAAGTTTAGGCTCAAGAAATTTAAAGTTTGAGATTGGGATAGAAGTAGATGTTTTTCTCTAAAAATCTACACATTCTTTTCATGTTGATGGACTGAATGTTTTCCTTAAGTGTTTTCTGGTGAAAAGCACACATAATGTTACTTTTCTATGTTCAATAAGACCATATTGAAAATATTTTTCGAAGGTAGCTGCACCTTGTAATTTGTAGAGTGTTTTCTTTTAGCAACTCATTTGTTAGTATTTTAAGATTTTTACTCTTCTTCTCATTCTTTAAAAGATTCTAAGATTAAATTAGAGAAAAGGGAAAACTGTATGCTAACACCTGCACATGGAACAAACAACTCAATGAAAAAATATGGTACTATTCTTCCTTATGTAGCATTTATGTGAGTGTGCACATGCCTGGAGCATGGTTCCCTTCTTCTAATGTATGGTTGATTTCATGCATGCATAATTGAAGATGTATATAGATAATTGGTTATCATGCATTTCTTAGATCCATTGGATCTAACCCATCTCTCTCTCTCTCTCTCTCTCTCTCTCTCTCTCTCTCTTGTAGGTTTTGGCTTGAACAATAGCATACTAGAGTCACCTCGGGTCCATGCTTCTTCCTTTCTTCAGGCAATGTTGGGTACCCTATTATTTATGTTCATTTGATTTTTGCATGTATGTAGTTATCCATATATTTTTAGGAGTTGGCTATCCTCACAGCCTGTGTGATATTGGATAAATGCTTTACTTTCCTTCTGCACATATTTTTCATTTATGCTCAAATCTAAATATGATCCAATATATATTATTTCACTCATTGGATAGCTGAGTTATATTCTCTCTTTCATCTAATTTCCAATGTTAGCTTAGGAAATGAACACAAATTTAATTCAGATCACTAATAATGTGAAAACTAGGTTATCTTAGCAACTCACCAATTGAATGAACATAAGAATTGGGAAATAGTAACAATGAAACTCACTATTCTGAATTATGAATCAGATTACAATACCTCGTGTGATACTTGTGGTATTGTCAATTTCAATATTAAAACCAGAAGACTAACAACAAAATTGCAAGCCAAAAAGTAATCAATTCTATTCAAAATTAGATTTTATACAGACATGATGAATCCCAAGGGTCACTATAATACCTTGGAAACAAAATGCAGAGTCATCATAATGTTTATTACAAATAAACTTATTAAAACTACCAAAATTTTTAAAAAACTATATTAAAATTTAGGCGTACTTGGAGAAGGCATAACTTTCTAGTCCTAGGTCTGATTTGCAAACCATTTTCTTCATTGGAAAGATAATCTAAAATTGTAGACCCAAAACTAGAAGGTGAAACCAATAGGCCCAAAAATACCCCGAAGACCTTCAAAAATGTAGTTTACTGAGACATCAAAAATAATGAACAATTAGGTTTTAGTATTGCCCAGTTCCATACTAATCATTCCTTTCCCCTTGAGAGGAAATGGGACCCATTACACTAATCTGCTATAACAAATGAGTAAATTGTGCTTCCATTTTTTTCTTAGTTAACCACTTTCCTTGATGAGGATGCTGACTAGCTCAAACCACCCGATAAAGAGGAATGTTCTAATTTATCAAAGTCTTTAAAATGACTTTAGTAACATGGTCACACTAGACTAGAACATTAGTAGATAATTCAACAACTTAAATGTGTTCAGTAGCTCGAGAAATGTCCAAAAAAGGAGGAAAATAGGGTCTCAACAATTCCACATTGAAAAATGGATGCAGGCCCAAGAAGGATGCAAAATTAAGTTCAAAATCATTCTCACCAACTTGCTTCATAATAGTATATGGGCCATAATAAAGAGGACGAAGCTTCCTATTTGGGTCGTGAAGGCGCTCTTTCTGAAGATGTAACTATAAATTTTCAACAATCTAAAAGTGATGAGGAGTTCTATGTTTATCATGTCTTTCCTTATACTTATGATTACTCTGCTCCAAAATCTCATGAACTTGCTGTTGTAGGTGTCTAATGTTATCAATGAATATTTCTTCTTTATCTACCTCCTTTTCAATATTCAATAGACTATTAGATTGGAAAAATAGCAGTGCTACATCCCTAGGTGCCAATGTATGATATCCAAGACAAACCTAAAATGGACTATTCCCTATAGTAATATGGATTATTGGTTGTAGCTATGTTGCACATTGGGTAATCTTTCATCCCATGTGCGAGGATGTTTTGAATGATACATTCGTAAGATATGAATGATCATTTGATTCACAAATTCTGTCTCCCCATCTATTTGGGGATGGAATGCTATGGACTTTGTCAACTTTGTGTCCATTTTAGCCCATAGTGCTGACCAAAATTTGCTAATGAACCTGCTAGCCCTATCAAAAATAATGCTTTTGGGTAAACCAAAATGAACCTAAACATATTAAAAAAATAACTTGGAAATCTGTTCTGTAGAAATCATCTTTCTACATCATACGATGATAGCCATTTTAGAAAACCTATCTACCACAACATATACACAATCATGCCCCCACCAAGTAGTTGGAAGCCAAGACATAAAATCCATTGAAATAGACTGTCATGGCTTATCAAGAATAGGTAATGGTAAGTATAGACCCAACTTATGGTTTGTTGGCTTTGCAATTGCACAAGCTGGACAAGCTTGTATAGACGAAATTATATCCTGCTTCATTTTTGGACAATAGAAATACTTGTGAAGGATAGAAGTAGTCTTACCAATACCAAAATAACCTACAAAATGGTTGTAGTGAGCTTCCCATATCAGTTCTTTCATTCCTCAGTGGGTACACATATATGACCAACATGGAAAAGCAACCCATCCTGCAATTGAAAATCAGAGACACTTTCCTTCTACCAAATTACTATATATGTTAGAAAAATTAAGGTCAATACCATATAGTTGTTCCCATGTGGATTATTGATGACCACATGAATCCAACACCATTGTGAAACCTATAATTTGAGGCCTAGTCAAACAATCTGCCACTTTGTTACTGCTTCCTTTTTATGATAAATGTTGAGGTGAAATTTTTGTAGATAAGCTTACCACCTTTGATGTCTATCATTCTTCAACTTCCCTTGTGTTTACAAGAATTGAAGAGGTTTATGGTCTATATGTATAACTATTTCCTTTCCTAGTATATAATGTTTCCATTGTTTGAAGGCCTAAACAATAGCATACAAATCCTTGTCATAGGTGGGGTACCTATGTATTGTATCAAAAAAAAATTCACTATTGTGTGAGTAATGCACCAAGAGCATAATCAGATGCATCAATTTCTATCTCAAATGATTTTTGTAGATCTAGTAGGACCGGTACCAGTGTTGAACATAGTCTTTTCTTTAACTCTTCAAATGATTTTTGCTTTGCCTCTGTCCACTGAAATTGTTCATGTGCTCAACCCCTTTAGTGATTGATTGAGAGGCCATGATATATGTGAGAAACCAAAAACAAATTTGTGATAGAAGTTGGCTAAGCCCAAGAAGCTGTGAAGCTCTGTGAAATTTTTAGGAGATGGGAAATCTTTGATTATGTGAATCTTTACTGGGTCAACATGAACACCCTTAGTATCAATCATATACCCTACATATTGAATACTTTGCATACCAAAATAACACTTCTCAATGTTGGCATAAAGTTTGGGCTCTTGTAGAGTTGAAATAACTTGTTCAACATGTTGCAAAAGCTCAGACCAAGTCTTGCTACAAATGAGTATGCCATATAAATAAAAAACCACAAAAGAATTAATGAATGTGTTGATGGGACTTTGTGACCAGGTTTGCCAATAGATGTAAGTTGTTACCGGGTACTGGCCAACCTTGCCTATAAAGGTTGTCTAGAGAAATGAGATTCCCCAGGTTTCCATCCATGTGAGAGTCAGGTCTCGAAAGTACAGGTGCTCAGTTGGGAAATGTGACTATTTTGTTTGAGGGGGATAGCTGGTTATCTTAACTCATTTTCTCTGGGAATTCAAGTAAGTGGGGTTTCCTGCAAGTGTACATTCATTTAACAAAGAAACTTCAAAAGAAACTGCAAGGTTAGAAATATTCCATCTACCTATAGTTATACTTAAACATTAAAAAAATCAACAATGCTCTAACACACTACACTAAATACTAAAGAAATATAGAACCATTAGCTCATATTTGATAAGTATCAAAGGAAAAGGAGGTCATTAATCTACTTGAAGTATTAGAGAAAAGGACATAAGAACATAAAGCATAAAATACCGTCAACCGTACCCTCGATCATCATGCTCCAAACGCCTCCAGTTACTCTAGTTGATCAAGTGTCATGGAGCACATTTGGTGAGGTAGTGATAGCGTCTACATTGTTGAATTTTGGCCTGAGACCTCACCCACCTCCTGAGGATGTCCCGATGGAGGAAAATGTTCCAACAAATGACGCTGATGATGGCCAAGAGCAACAAGAGATTGATCAAGAAGCCCTGGACAATGAAAATATAGAATCAACTGACGCTGGGAGGGATGAGGAGGTTCCTGAAAATATGGGCAATATTGAGACCAGAGAAAAGGTTTCAGATAGTACAACAGAAGATGCCAGCATGGCCAAAAATATTGAAGGTTCTAGAGAAAAAGAAAAATAACAAGAACAAGACAAGGAACTAGGACAAGAGAGGGAGAAAGAGCCCAAGGATAATGTACATTCTGGGAACATACCACCATATTTTGAAAGGAATCCTGATGAACATGCCATAGCAGAAAAGCCACCCCAACCGCCTCAATGGATGGTTGAATCAAGGAAAAGAAAGGCCTCGGTGGTAGCATCAAGTGCTACGCTCTTGTTGGCTGAGATAATGGCCAGAAATACAAAGGGTAAAATCCCAAGAAATCATGCATAGTCCATACTCTCCAGACTAGTCTGACAGGTAGCACAGTTATGACTATCGCAACACCCCCATTAGGTGCAAACGTAGCGGTTGTAATTCTCAAAGAATATAACATAAAAGAAGTGGCACTAGGGAGGAGAGACAAGCAAGGTGAATTGGACTTGCTAAGAGAGGCCACAAAATCCATAGAGGCTAGATAAATTAAGTAGGACCAGAAGCTAAAGGAGGAAAGAGAGACTAATGCCAATCTCCTCGCAAATTTGGCAGAACTTACACAACCTTTGGCCGAGGTCCACCTTGGAACCCCTTCCTTGAGATTTCCACTTGCGTAGGGTGATGTGGATTCTCTATGTATCATGAAGTAGAAGGCACAAGTTATAGATGGGTGGGTCACTGAGCAAGTGGCCGCCATGAGACAATTTCTGGTGTCATCCCTACTAGACCTTTATCGGGTTGACACTCTTCTTAGCCAGGCAAAGGGCTCTGCTCTGGTATGGGAGCAATATTTAGAAAAGTATGAAAAATGGAAAGCCAAGCTAGAATAAATCTGCAACATAGGAGAAGAAGTTGCCATCGAGCCATGGTTTTTGGGAGATGAATCATATGATTCCCTCCAGGCCCAGTACTCCAAACTTATCCTCAAGATTGAGGTATGCAAGGAACTGGTTAAGGCCTTGAAAGAGAAGGTGACAGTGGTCCAATACCCCTTGGGTCTATTTCAAGCATTCATGGCTAGATTATTGCAAGTCGATCTCTTCACCACCGGAACATGTACCCTGGAGGACTACATCCTTAGCAAGTTTGATGAACTGATGGACTCCCTGTATCTGCCGAATGGAGATTTTGACTAGGGAAGGTTATCTAGATTGTCTAAGACAATTATCTGATCACATGATGCCATCATGATGGTGGATAAATTCTGGAACAGGGTTGGAGAGGTTGAGGAAGAATTGGAGGTTGTTCACAGTCAGTGGGACAATATCATAGACACAGATGAAGAAAGCATAGGCCAAGTGTTTGAGGCTTGGGAAAAATCAAAAGGAACAATAAAGTTCTCTAGAGCCCAGAGAATCTCGTTAGGAGGTGTATTTTTTTATTAATTCATTCTTTCAGAATGCAAGTTCCTGGGTCCCAGAATTCTAGATCCAGTCAATTTTGTATTCTTTAAAGTGACCCATGTCCTGGTTCCCAAGGCTGACCAGTCACTTTCAAGGTAGTTAATAAAGGGTGTCAAAAGATAGGTAACTACAACAAGGCACATCAGCTTGAAAAGAGGGTTCTGATAGATGGTCTTCCCAAGGTGCCACTTCAATGTTACACCTGGTGCATCGGAGACAGGGTGCCACTTTCCCATTTATGAGGCATGTAGCCTCAATCCCCAGGGTATCAAATTTCTTCTCTTATCCTATTGGCTCTCCCCTCAAGGCAAATTCTTCCACTCCTATCTTCTTGTCTTATTCTTTTGACATGTCAGGCCTTTTCCATCTTAATGTCTTTTGTAGCATGGAACAGGTAGTACCGATGACCAGAAATAGTATTATATAATAAAGTGTAAAATAAATTAGGTTAAGTTTTAGGACAAGTCTTGTGTATAAATAATAAGTCTAACCTCTTTCCAAGGGTTGGAAAAATTGATGATTTTGTAGTCCATAGCTAATAGAAATTTGGTTTTCTCAGTTCTTAGTTGTAGAGATCAATGCTCCTTCATTTTAAAGCTTTCAGTAGATAGATGCTCCCTTGGAGCTGCCATTGTAACACGCACCAGTGCTTGCTGGAGATATGTTAATGAAGGAAGGGTTATATCAATGAAGTTGTTAGCATTCTGAACTCTGGGTTGATGGTATTTTATGGTTTATGTTCTTATGTCCTTTTCTCTAATACTTCAACTAGATTAATGACCTCCTTTTCCTTTGCTACTGATCAAATATGAGTTGGTGGTTCTATATTTCTTCAGTATTTAGTATAGTGTATTAGAGCATTGTCAATGTTTTGAATGTTTGAGTATAAATATAGGTAGATGGAATATTTCTAACCCTACAGTATCTTTTGAAGTTTATTTTTTAAATGAATGTGAGCTTGCAGGAAACCTCACTTACTTGAATTCCTAGAGAAGATGAGTTAAGATAACCTACTATCCACCTCAAACAAAACAATCACATTTCCCAACTGAGCCCCCGCATTGTCGAGACCTGAATCTCACACGATTGGAGACTTGGGGAATCTCATTTCCTCAGACAACCTTCACAGGTGAAGTTGGTTGGTACCCCAGTACCCGGTGACAACTTACATCTATTGGCAGACCCGGTCACAAAGTCCCGTCAACAGAATGGTCTAAGAACATCATTCATCAACCTCATAAATGTTGCTGGGGCATTTTTTAGGCAAAAAGGCATAACCAAACATTCAAATAAACCTTCCTTAGATTTAAATGTAGTCTTCCACACTTCTGCTGGATCAATTGGTACTTGTTGATATCCATATTTCAAGTCAATTTTTGTAAATAACTTAGCCCCACTAAGTTAGTCCAACAAATCATCAATTCAAGGGACTGGATATCTATTTTTCACACTAATTTTGTTCAATTCCCTATAATTAATACAAAGTATCCATGTCCCATCTTTCTTTTTAGCAAGGAAAATTAGACTGCCACAAGGTGAAGCACTTGGAGGAATATGTCCTTTTTGAATCAACTCTTGAATTTGTCTCTTGATTTCATCATTTTCTAAAATGAACATTCTATATATTGGATCATGTGGTAGTGGTGTGCCTGGGATTAAATCAATAGAGTCCTTGACTTGATAGTGTGATGGAAATCCCACTGATGATTTAAACACACTATGATATTCTTTCAAAATTGCGTCCATCTAATTTTCTTGATTTTTTGTTATGGCTACCTTATCATGTGTATTAAGAACAACCAACTTTGTTTGTTTACGGCGCACCATGAGTAGAAAAAAGCTCCAATTTGAGAAATCAAACATTTACATTGTTTAGCACTAATCAAAGAAGCAATTTGTGTTGGACATACCTCTGGTATTTGATACCTCTTCCCACCAATCTTTATTGTAACACTACATGGCCTGGATTCATACACTTGATGCCTCAAATACATATAGAGTTTCCCCTGCAAGACATCACATACATCCAGCAGTGCTACATCACATATAAATTCATCCTTGAAAGGATTGATGGAATATGGTAGGAGACACTATTGATTTATTTGAATATCTTGTCCCTAATTTACCCATACCATAGAGTAGGGTTGTGGTTGTCTTGTCACTTTAAAATTGAATCTTTTGACTATCTCCCTAGATATAAAATTATTTTGACTCCCACTGTCAACAATAAAATGTAAAGGATTTCCATCAACCCATAATTGTTAATGAAAAAGTCTCTCTTCATCTTCATGATGCATTACTTTAGCAGTAGAAATTATGGCATATGGGTCTTCTTCTATGAAAAAATCATTCTCCTTTTGCTCAGAAGTATCTATTGGCGATGATTCAGATTCATCTTCCCCTCCTCGTATTTCTTTCATGAGATTTTTAATACTTCAACAATCCTTTGTATTATGGGTTGGGGACTTATGCATCTGACACCACATCCCTGTATTTGTCTATATCTTTTTTTCAGGCCACCATGTATTCTTAGGTGAGTTTTAGTGAGGTTCCTTGGTCACCTATTTTCCTACAGATTTATTGTCACCTTCAACCCTTTGCTTATTATTTGCAAAGTATTCCCTCTTCCCTTTCTTCTTGGATTTCTCTTCAATATTGGTAGCATATTTATAGGCAGTTTCCAATGTCTCAATATTCAAAAATTCCATCTTTGTTTGAATATACTTGTGAAATCTACTGCGATATTTTAGAATTTGATGCTTCTATGAATCCTTAATACCAAGCTTTTCTGAAAGTGAATGGAATGTGTTGGTGTAATCTTGCACCAACTGATCCCTCTTTATTGAAGAAGCTTCCATTCTATGTATTTATTTTCATAGAAATCCTCAGAAAGGTATGCTTCTTTTATGTATTCAAAAAATTCTCCCCATGTGGGCTTCTTATCAAAAGATATTTCTAAGCCATTTCCGTCAGATAATTCTCATTCTTTATTTTCTAATTTGGCTTCCCAGGCTAATTTCACATGGATTTCAGCTTTGAGGAGAGAAAACGTTATTTTTTCTGCATCTGATTCTGTGTGTGAGATTACACCTTCATAAAATTAGGACTAATAACAACAACTATATGGAAAGAAAATACAATTTAATATAAGAATTGAAGTTAAATCCATGACATCTCATGGTTCTCTATCTAAGCTTTGTTAAGAGAGCTCTCAGCCTTAATCTTTCTCAAGGACAATCCTAGAATGAGAAGAAAATGATAAACATGCTCTAATCTAGCTCAAATGCTCAAAGATATGTGTGATCTATATGAAGGATTGAATAATTTTCTTGTGAGGTGGTAGGGGTAATTCAATAATAGTTATAATCCTCTTAGGGTCAACTATAATTCCTTGTTTGGATACAATATATCCCAACAATTTCCCTTCATGGACCACAAACACACATTTCTTGGGATTAAGGGAGATACCAAACTCCTAACACCTTTCAAATATTTTTCTTAGATGTTTGATATGGTCTGCTACATGTTTGGAATAAATAGTAATGTCATCTAAGTAGACCAGAACAAACTTATACATGAGGCTTTTAAAGGCCATATCCATATCCTTTTGAAAAGTAGCACCTGCATTTGACAAACCAAAAGGTGTCTTCTAATAAGCCATGGTTCCCCACTTGGTTGTAAATGCAGTCTTATATTGATCTTCTTCATAAACTAGAATCTTATTGTATCCTTAATAGACATCTAGTACTGATAAGAGTTCTTCTCCAGAGACACATTGTAGAATTTTCTCCATAGATGGCAATGGATGGCGATCCTTTAGGGATGACTTATTAAGGTCCCAAAAGTCAACACATAGTCTCAATTCCCCATTCTTCTTCCTAATAGGAACAAGGTTAGACATCCAAATAGTATGCTTGATGGGGTAAATGATACCACTCTATATTAAATTGAGAACTTCCTTGTGCATGAGTGGCTCAAGTTTGGGGTTGACAGGCCTTTTCTTCTGTCTAACTAGATTGGCATTTGGTTCTAATTCAATGGTGTGTTGAGAAATTGTTGGGTTAAAGCCTTTGAGGTCTTCATATTGTCAAGAAAAGACATCATTGAATTTCTAAAATAGTTGAGCATAAGTCTGCCTCTCTGAATCAATGTTTATCTTTCCAAACTTCAAGCTTTTACCTGGCTCAAGCTCTAGTTCAGTGCAATGTTCTTGCTGAACATGCCAACTTTACTCTTCTTTTCTTGGTCATCTCTATTGAATATATATTCTAGGGTGACAAGACATTTAGGCATCTTATTTGGTTTATTTTCTACCACTTGATTACCATAGTTCTGCATCAGTCTATCTTGATTGTGCTTCGAGAAAAGGTCTTCTTCAAACAAGAACTGCAGAATTTTCTCATCATTATCAAATACTTTCCAATCAACATTATTATCAAGGATAGAAGGTCTGAAAATTAATTTGATATGTTGTTGATTCTTCCTTGCTGAAATATTTTTAGTAATATGAAATTATGATCCAACAATAGCTAATCTATCTACATCCTGATTTAATTTTATAGGGATAGCAATAATGTTGAAAGCATTGAAATATCCAATTTCATCCCAAACTTGATGCTTGTAAGATTTCATTGTATCATTCTTTGTTTCACTTATCCCTCTTACTTGGCTAACTACTAGCTCACTATCACCATATACCTTTAGGGATTTGATCCCTCTCTTTCTATCCCAATCCAATCCATTCACTAGACTATCATATTCAATAGTATTGCTTGTGGAAGAAAAGTTGAATCTAAAAGTTGTATTATATTTCTCACCGTTTGGGGAGATTAGCATAGCACCACCACTAGAGCCATGTCTACTTCTAACACCATCAAAGAATAACTCCCAAACTTGATTTCTCTACTCTTTTGATTTCTTAGTGTCTGCCTTGAAAATATTTGGTTCTATGAATCCATTCTCTTGCATCATGTAGTCTCCCAAACCAAAATCCCAAAGGACATTGGCTTAGGCCTTTGAATCTCTCTCTAATTCCAATTCATATAGATAGATATCTAGGATATTTTATATCTTATTTTCTATTTATCTGATGATTAGGAAGTCATTACTATCAAGTGCAAGATAACTTGCATTGAGAACACATGACACATAAGGTTCTATATGGTGTGTTGCTAATGATTTAGACTTGATGGTAACCTTGGTTCAATACCTAGTAGGGAAAATCATGTGATACCTGTCAGAAGAAAGATAGCCTCCTATCTTGGCTATGAATTCCCTTGATAAACATATGGAAAAGAGAGCAGGGATATCTATGGTATAGAATTCAAGTAGGATAGAGAAATTGGGGCTTGCATGCAGGATCAATCTTGTGTCCTTGGTCATACCTTCTATGTTTACTGAGGAAATGTCAAGTTGTATTACCTTCTTTTGAAAATGTTCATATTTAAGTCCCAATTGGTTAGCTACTTTCTTGGGCATGATAGAACTAGTAGCCCCACTATCTAGCATACAATTATGTACTAAATATTTTCCAATAATTAATCATACATAAAAGGGGATGGTTTTAGGTTCCTACCTTGAATGGAATCTTCCTTTGAGTTTCAACTTGGGAACTTCTTTTCTTGATCAGTGTTGACCAATACTAGATTAGAAACATCATTTGTGGGTTGTTGAGGAATTACCACTTTACTCATAGGTCTTTTCAAGATCTCAAGTTGTCATGTAATAGCCAAAGAGTCCCACATAGACATAGTGACATTCATCTTCTTCATATTGTCTACAATGTTGAAGGGAACTATTGTGTGCACTCTTTGGTGTCCTTTCACTATGGTGGGCTCAACCTCATTGGGAGATTGACTCTCCTTTACTGGAATGGTGGGAGCCTTCTTCAGTATGGTAGGAACGGATGGGTGTGATGAATTTGCAGATATAGTAGCTTTAGCCCCATCTTCTACTCACTCCATGTCTTTCTCTCTTCACTTAGTATGAGTGTTGGTTGCAATTGGGGACTCACCATTCACTCTGTTGAAGTCTTGTTGCTCCCAATTAAAGAGAGCACTCTCCTCAAGTTGTGAATCTTGCTGAGGAGTTGACCCACTAGAAGAGGCCTCTTATTGGGTGTATGAAGCATTTTGTACCATCAGTGCTTTATTCATCCACCCATTCAAGCATGTATCCTGATTGTGTGATTGATTTCAAGGAAAAAACCATTCATTGTCTAATGCCAGGTTGTTCTGACTTGGAACCATCTCTCTAGTTGGATTTGAAGAGTTAAGAGGCATGGAATTATAAGGTTGGAATGGCCTATGATTAAAATTCTACCTTTGACCTTAGTAATTCCCTTGGTATGGTAGTCTATTTTATTGATAATATTGTCCCTAATTTTGATATTGTTGGTTGGGAACTTGAATTTGTGGCTGAAAGGGTGGTCTATTCCCTTGATTCCTCTTTTTAATACTAGTCAACTCATTACTCATGGTCTACAATAATTTCTTCATTTCTTGTTGACTATTTCTCAATTCAAGTAGCTCTTGGGAAGGGCCTTCTTTGGATTCATCATAGATAACACTAGCTTTAGGTGCTACTATTTTGGGTATAGGAGTAAATAGAGGGACTTGCAAAGACATATTAGGTTGGATGTTAGGAAAAATAGCCATGGGTGGCCTTGGGGCTATCATACCTGCTTGAATTAAACAATTCTCATCTCTGACTACTATGTCAAAAGCTTGAGGTAGTGAGGTACCTCCCATGGATTGAATCATGACTGTAATGCCCCGCCAGGGAACCCAGGAGAACTTAACCTAAACACGACACTAAGTTCACGAAATAATTTTTTTTTTAATGTTTACAAACAATATTAATAACAATGCGGAAGCAATGCAATGAAGTACATGACGTACATGAAATACAACTCATGCATGATTAACATTCCTCAAGGGTTCCTTGACATAGAATTACTTAAACAAACTAATCTATGATTACAATAACAAAGTACTGACATAAAGGTTACATAATCTAAAACCAATAACATACATCTCATAATAAAGATTACATATACAACTGATACCAGAAGGTACACTACCAAATCAACATCCACTGCACAAGTCGCAGGGTATGTAACAATACAATGCATCCACCAAAGGATGATAACCAATATAAACATATGGTACAAATACACAAATCAAGTAATTGAGCAAGTCTCCAAAATATCATGAAGATGAAACTGCAACAAGGAACATCCAAGCATGATGAAGAATCCGTCGGAATCTCAATGGTAATAAGAATCACTACCACCCGACCACGTGGAACCAAAGGTCCACTCCCACCATGCTGAGGAGATAGTAATAGGCCCATCACACAGGGTATACAAAAATAATACAAACAAGGTATACATGACCTCATACTTCAATGCAAAGGAAGATCCTAGAAGCAATCTAAACCAAAGCGAAGAATACAAAACAACGCCAAATACAACTGACACACGTAGGATAACCTAAGATGTTTATAGGGAAGTGTCATCACATAAGTCCAACCTTGAAGGTAACCCTAGTAGTACCTCTTGACCCTAGCCTCCAGGTGACACTATGTGGCTTGGTGATCCTTTCTTGAAGACAAGGATCCCAACTCTCATCCTATCGTGTGACAGCACCCAAGGCATGGGTAGAGACTCAGATATCTTATTAATTTATTTTAAACCCCTTTAATGTATTATATTTTCACTTATTAACTTGCCAATGGGTTTACCTAGTAACCGCTTAGGGTCCTGAACCCCCATTGCAAGCCACTTCCCCACTATACACTTAGTTAACCCACCTAGGCTCAAGATCAATACATGAAGATATACATAACCA
>MU227424.1:1250831-1265692 GCA_018584345.1 Thuja plicata
TCAGAATAGTCACTATACAAGATTAAGGAAAAGCCCAAGTGGGAGAACTTCTAAAGTTCAACATTAAATCAAAAATGTATACAATTCCAACAGTAAATCAAATGTGACTAATGCCACAACTAGACAACGAAAGAGATTTGGGTGACTAATCCAGTTACAAGAAAAATTCAAAAGAAATTAATGTTGACCACATACTACACAACAAGATATCAGTCAACCAAAAATTAATAACCAATAAAAGAAAAACATTTCACATAAAAAGGTGACTAGGAGTAGCCACACTCAAGGGAGTAGTCACTTCATGACATCCAAGATCTTTCACGTTAGATGCGTTAGAGTATGCTCACTATCACTTAAGACCGACAATATGTTAAATTTTAACATCATCCTATGCAACTTCATGCAATTATGAATTCTACTAAGGATGCAATGCACATTTTACTTGGGCACTTAGGTCCTTTACCCAATTTAATCTACAATGCTGAGTACAATGCTAAATCCATTAATGCACTCCTAATGAATGATACATATATAATTCTAAACAATGCATGATGTAATGAACAAACAAGAATTTACTTTATAATTTTCATATCAATCCTATTCCATCAGAGCTGATTACAACACTCACACCATACACTTCATATATTTCAAACAAAGTCTATTCAACACAACATGCAAGTCTAATCTTACATGATCAATAAAATCACACTCAAGAGGCAAAGAAATAGGTCACTCAAGAACCATACATCAATCAAGGGAAGAAAATCACACAAAATGGAGTTCTTCATCTAGGATTCCATCACCACCATATATCACATATAACATACACTATCAAAACACTCCTATTGATGATTACGAACTTCATGAGCATTGATAAGACTAGAGACCCTAGAGTTTTCAATCATGGATCCTAACACAAATCAAGCCTCAATAGGTATCCACCCATAGCAACCAAGACTAAACATCACTCCCAAGTCAAGTTGGAAGAACCACACACAAGAATAAGAGATCATAAATAATTAATCTCAAGACACGAGGAGACAAGTGCTAACATGCACGACTAACCATTCTAATGGGCACACAATTTTCCCATACATATTGGGTATAGGAGTAAATGGAGGAACTTGCAAAGACATATTGGGTTGGATGTTAGGAAAAATAGCCATGGGTGGCCTTGGGGCTATCATACCTGCTTGAATTGAAAAATTCTCATCTCTGACTACTATGTCAAAAGCTTGAGGTAGTGAGGTACCTCCCATGGATTGAATCATGACAGAGATGTTTTTATTTAGACTTTTCAAGAATTATAGGAAAGCATGGTCAGTTGATGGCCTTGCTGAGATAGGAATCCTATTCCATGTCTTGAGGAATCTATTGTTAAAGTCTGTCATCTTTTCTTGAGGAGCCCTCTTTATGGTTGTGAGTTGCTCAACCATAAATAAATAATCTAATTTATCCTCATAATATTTACATAACGATTCCCCTAATATATCCAACAAATCAATGGAACCAACAGCTAATGTTCTAAACCATTCCAAGGCCTTGCCTTTGAAAAATGCTGCTAATAGCTTGGTAGCCACATCTTCTTTAGTGATATGATGCACACTGTAAATGATAGCCACATCTCTTATGTGCTCACAATCCATTGTCTATCCTTCACCTATGAAATCGGGTAGAATTTTAAGCATTGCTAAGGGCACATCATGATGTTGAGAAAAATTTAAAGGAATCCCTTGATTGAAGGGTACAAAGGAAAAAAATTTGTCCATTGCAGGGACTGTGATTTGCTGAATAGAAATTGCGTGAGTTGTATTTGAACTAAAAAGTGGAGCTAAATCTTCTTGTATCTCTCTAGTTAGAGATCTTCCTCTCCTTCTTGAATGGAAATTAAAGGTCTCTCTTTCAAGGAAGATGGTGTAGACTGTACTATCCTTATAGGGGATTCTCTTTGAGATGATCTATAGTAACTTCTTGTTGGAGGCAACTGGAAAAACTTGGAAGGATTTGAACTCCTTGTTTCTATATTTCTAATAAACTTTGAACAAGATTGGATCTTCTTGTTCTTTACACCAATGGAGTTGCCAGATATACTTGAAAGAGAACCTCTTTAGGCTAGTACTATGCAATAAGCATATCAGAGATGACATATTCTTGAAAGATGAACTCATTTTGTGGTCCCATCGGGCGTGCTAGAATTGTTATACACTAAATTTTTCACCCTTCCAAGCACTTGAGCCTAGAAATCTAGTATAACATCGGAATCACTTCTAGGTTGTGGGACCTTTTCTAACTAAAGTGAAGCCTCTGGGTTCTAGGCTGGTTCCTCTTGGATAATCACCTAATCTACTCTTGAACATGAAAGAAAACTTGGAAGGAACAGGGATAAAAGGAATGCTTTGAAAATAAATGAATGAAAAGAAAATTATCCTACTAGGTGATACACCAAAGGTAACATGAATCATAACAAAACAAACAAACTATCATGAAAGTTCTTAGATCTAGTTGAACACAATATTTCTAAATAGGATTGCATAAGTATTTCACAAAGAGTTCTAAAATAGAAAGATGTTATTCAAGGAAAGGGAATATTTCACAAACAATAGCTTTCCTAAGGGAAAAAGACACAAACTGTGACTGGAAAAATAACATTCACTCTAGCAAATACGCACAGGAATGAGACAAAATAACCAGGGATGAACAAAATCCACAATATTATCTAAATTAGATCAAACACAATAGTTCACAAAGATACATAAAGAAAGAAGGCTCAAGAACTCTAAGATTTCTCTAACACAATTCATTGTATTATATTTCAGTAAGAGCAGTACAAACAAGGAAAAGCTTGAGGGTATAGAAAATTCCACCAAAAAATTCTACATAATCTAGAATTCAATGAGAAGTTACAACAAAAGAAACCTTGAGGAAAGAGAAAATGCCATAGAAAATATTGCGTCTGCTGAAAAACTACTAAGCTCTAAAAGCTTCTGAAAATACTTGCATACATACTCCCCTAGCACACAGGCTCAGGAGTCGATACATTAATCAATTAGGGTAGATTTAGGGTTCCAATATATATTTTATAAATAATGACAAAACACTAAAACAGTCAAGTCCACCCATTAATGCCTTTGAGAAATATCCCAGAAGATCAGATACAGCTTTGAATATCCCTCCCATCACCATAAATTTGAGTGGGAATATCACCTTGATCTATCTACCCACTCTATAGGTTGAAAACTTTTCCACCGCCATAAAAACCCTGAGAAACAATATATAAATATTTGTATTCAAACTCAAACTGTCATAGGTGGCACAAAATTCTTGATCAATGGCACATATTTGAAACTTTACCAACTTTAAAACATGTCCATTGATTTCCTTTATGTTATCCATGAGCACAAAATCAAGTCCGTCATGTGTCAACATGACTTAATTCCTTAATCACTCAATTTCGAGCACTTTGTGATCAAGCCATTACACCAACCGTCCAATTGAAATTGAGTTTCTTAGAGATTACCTTATTTTATGACTTTATCCCTAACTCAACCTTGACTCATCCTTAACCTTGGGTGTATGGAATCCTTAATGTCACTAAGTCACTGAATCATCTAGTTAACTCTAAGCTTATTATGAGATCGCACAAAGTCATAAGATTGGATTTGAGATCAACAATCTACATTTAATCTTGAGACCACAAGAGAATATTCCATTTGTTTATGAGATCAAGAAAGAATTGCGAGATCAAGACTTGATCAACAACATTGAATCATTCTAATCTTTCTCTTTACTTAACTCTAATTCTTCAAGACTACGTGACCGAGTGTATCTCCAAATCTCCAATTTTATGGCTCAACCATGGTTTTGTTACGAGATCTAGCGCAAATCATGAGATCAAAAATTTATCAATAGGCCATGCTTAATCTTAGAAGAAAAATACTTAACCCCGATCTTATTTATTGACCAGGCAACTTAGCAAATACAAACCAAACTTAAACCCTGAGTTCTAGAGATTGTGAGATAAACTAAGTCTCAAAGTCGCTAAATAAAAACTTTACCATGGATTTTATCCTGAGATTTAATGTTATCCACACGATCTTAATCTAAACTTAACTTGACCCAAGGTCTGCGTTTCATCTCACAAACACTTAAGCATATTCCTTTCCCTTCTGAGAACACACGACCAAAGCAAAACGTGAAGTTGCTAGATAAAAAGAATATTTTGCCTCCATTTGCATGAATAAGAGATAAACAAAGAAGATTATTACGCATGTGACTTAATAATCATTGAAGTCACTCAAAAAGGTAATGAAAAATTAGAACATGGCATGGAGAACTAGGGTTTTATCATGAAATGCTTAGGGTTTTTCACTTAGGTCTTTTTTGATGAACATGGGTAAACTAGAGACTTAGAAAGAAGTAGAGAAGAAGGTCAAGACATTAGAAAAAATTGTAGAATCATACAAGTTGCGCTCTACCCTTGTGGGAGCCTCATTTTTCTCCACTTGTAGCCAAAATTTATATAGGATAGGAAATTTGGGTAACAAGTCTATCCTAGGACATGCTTTCACCTAAGACCATGAAATGTCTCATACTCTAGTAGTTCACGTGCTTACCCAACAAAAACATAGCATATAGTTTTTTTATGAAATAAAGTGGGGCATCCATATTGTTTTAGGTTTGTTTATTAGAAACCATCAACCAATGATCCAAAAAATTTCTCGCATAGCAACATGCATGCACCATCTCATGGATAAATTTGGTTTTTTGGGATGACATGGCTATCTAGTACAGGGATTCACAAATAGAACAACTATTTGTTCTTTCTTTATTCAAAGGGCCTTCAACCTGTCATAATCTGTCCCATCATTAAATTGTGCATGCATGTCATCTCACCATCAAAGTACAACATTATTTTGTGTGGTGAGGGTCTCTATATTCTATATTATTAAATCTCGTGTATTAAAAATTGGGTCTAATCTAGGGATCCTATTATAACATCTCTGATACCCCTCAATTGATTCAAATTATTTCTTATGAGGTCTTTTATAGGTCAAGGGTTTGTTGTTGGAGGGTTTTGTACCTATGGGTTCTTAGCCTATCAGTTTTTTGGGTGTGGGTTTCCAAGCTCATGATTATCAATGTTATCTGCCATACCTAATTAATTTGCAAATTCATATAATTTACATGTATTTTAAACAAATTACACAATTTCTAACCTAATTTAAGCTGAAAAACCAAAAATTCTCACTCAAAAATGCAAATAACTAACAAAAAATGAATAAAAATGCAATGAAAATCATATGTGGACATTGAATTGACTAAAAAGTACCCTCAACTAGATCAAATATCAGATGTCCTTTTACACTATTTGTGGGTTAAAAAGACCCACAATTTTTACTAGTTTGGATCTGAAATTGCACCACTATGAATATGATTGCTCACAAAATATGATTTCACCTGAAATTGTACCACTATGAATGACAATGAGGCCCTAAGGGATAGGCCAATAATGTCACATAGTGAGGAGAAACATAATGGTAACTTAGATGTTAGTTTTAATAATCTGATTTAGATGCCACTCATTGATACGTATTATGAAAATGACATCATAATCAATGGGTTGTTGATTATATAATGTAAAATTATCATTCATTATTAGAGTTTTAAAGATATTGATGATTCATACAAAAAGAAATATTTTGAAGATCTTGCTTATTTTTCTTCTTTTGTTTCGGTCCAATAATGAACTTAGCACAAAGAAAGGTAAAAAAAATGCTATCTTGTTTAAAGTGAGGTATAGAAGACATGTATGTACTATACAATGGTCAAGGGATGGTGACAAAGGAGGAGGTTGGAAACCTAAAGCTTCCAAAGAAAAGTGTGATGTAGATCTCTCATGAGTCTCCACACTTTGTTGCACATATCCTAAACCATGTCTATTGTAATTATCAAGCTTAGGAGTTGAAATATCAAGAGGATATGAGTAACTATTAGGTTGAATTGGATTGAGATTTTAAAGGCCCAATTAACATCCATATATGTGTGTGAATAAGAATCTTGAGTCTAAAAGTTAGGAACATTATCTCTTCTACAAAAGGAGGGTGTGAAGTATAATGATTCCCAATCATACTCTTTAGGAGAAGCTGGCATATTTTTTTTATTTGAGAAAGAATTAAAGAAATTGAAGAAGAGTGATATTGCATATGTATGTTGTTATTGGCTTCCAAAACATATATCTTATTGTTGTGCATAAATTTAAGTTTTTGATGAAGAGTAGAAGGGAAAAATTTCATACCATGAAGCCAAGGTCTACCTAGAAGAAGTTTCTATGTGAGAGTATTGGGTCTGGCATGGACAAGTGTGGGTATAATGAAATCTTTTATTCTAATTTGTAATATAACTGAACCTAACAATAGTTTTCCAATATTATGAAAGCCACAAATTGGAAAAGAATCAAGTTTAATAAAATAAGTATCCACTTTTATTTTATGAAACAAGTTAATTCTATACACATTAAGAGCCAAACCATTATCAACTAAATTACATATTATTTTATAATCATTGATAATGACAACAACCATGCACATATCACATTGGTTTTGAACTTCTAAAGAGGGTAATTCATGTTGGTAGGATTCATTTTTTATTTGGTTTAATAATGGTTTCTACCTGATTTGACCTCATAGGATACAATGTAACAACTTTTTTCAAATCTTCTTGGATCATATTATGTGTAGACACCTAAAACTAGGCAGGTGACCTCTTATCAAGCAAATCTACAAATCTCAGCCAAATGCTCTCAATTTCACCAAAATGGATCAAATCAATTTCAAATGGACATTTATCAATGAAATTGGACAAAATCAAGTTAATCAAAGGATTAATAAAATAATGACATCAAATGATAAAATATAAGCCTAAAGGGACTAATCAAACTATATATTTGATTTTAATCAATTAATTGTATAGTTTAAAATCAAAAATCAAATTGAACCTATTCTCCTACATGGCTAATTTAATTAATTGATTGAATTTAATAAATCCTAATATCCTTCAACATGAATTTGAGCAACCAATGAGAATTGAGAACACAAAGCACATGGATCACTCCTAATTTTCAATCTCAATCACTCATTTTGAAATTTTAATCTCAATCACTCAAATTTGTCCCTTTGTCCCAACCTTTGAGACAAGAATTTAAATTCTCCCCCCATTTGAAACCATCTCAAATACTCTCACCTAACCAAGGCTTGATCATGATCAATTAACTCTACCCCCTACACTTGGAAAAATCCTATAAATAGAAGCCATTCTGAGAGCATAAAGGATCCTAAAAAATTTGAATGTAAAGCATCCTTATTATAGACATTTCATAGAAAATTGAGAGCAATTGAGAGCATATCATAGAAATTTAGCATAATAGAGAGAATTTTGGAGAGAATTTGAATCAAATATCATAGAAATTGAGAGAATTGAGAGCTAGCTAGGCATTATCTTTATCAATTTCTCATTCTAGGATTGTCACTAGTAGAGATTAAGGTTGAGAGCTCTATTAGCAAAGCTTAGTTAGAGATCCATGGGATGTTAAATGATTTATTTGTCAATTATTAGATTAAATTGTATTTTTGTTTCCATAGAATTGATAGATAAAACCTTTATTTCATGAAGGTATGATTTATACATTACACAAATGGCACCCATTATGGGGCTTTGAGTCTCTAAATCTCATTTTTTGTCAAATTTCATGTGTTTATAGTGCAGTTTCCACTAACTTTGCAGGTTGCAGGTCCAAGTGATGCCTACCAGGAGCAAAATGACACCTACAAAGATCTGTCCTCTTTTGTCTTGAATTTCTTTCACCGTCTGCAAGACAAAGTGTTACACCTGTTCCCATAAAGCAACGCCTGCGAGTCAGGAAATCATGCCTATGAACATTCTTTTCCACATGCTAACATTTTTGTTTTGTAATTTGCACATTTTGCATCGCGTGTGATTTAAATTTTAACACCTGTAATTTGTTAAATCATGCTTAGCTAGCTGCAAAGTCATGTGTAGGGCACTGCAAAATAACGCCTGTTAGTTGTTAAATGACACCTACTATAGTTTATGTGTTATTTCCTTTAGATTAATAAATTTATATTTCTAACTCTTTTCTACAGTGTTTTTTGCAGATGAACAAACACTTGAAAGTACAGAAACCAAAGGTGTGCATCAAAAGGCCAAACAAAGAGGTAAGGGTTCAAGACAAGTACTTGAAAGAACTTCATAGTGCTTCAATTTTGGATAATTTAGAGAAGGAGCAAGAGTTATTTGAACATTATATCAAGGTTATTAGTGCTTACAAGAATAAATTTCCCTCTTTGAATTGATTGAATGCATTAAGTTTTTAAGGTGTTTTTGTGCAAATCTTGCTAAGAGAATTAATTGCATTTCAATTATCTTTTGTTTTGCTCACTTTGATTATTTGTGTCAACTAAATTTCTAGTGGAGTTAGAGAGGGAACGATTGCCACTAGGTGAGTGAGCAAATAAAAAGCCAAAAAACCTCAAAAAAAGTGCCTACCTTTTTCTAGCTTTGAAAGATGTATTTTTCTCATCAAGTTTTCTTTTCTTAAATTGTGGAAAATTGATTTAAATCTAGCTAAATAGGGACACCCTATTATTTTCCAGCTTGAAGGAAACATTAGGTATATGCTCTCAAATTTTTGAAGTTGATCAAAAAGCCAAAAATGTTGAGTTTGGGGTGGCAGAAAGAAAGGGAGGATAATTGAACCATACACTTCATTTTTAAGAACCTCTTTGTTACAAGGTTGAAAAAGAACATAAGTGTTTGAAGTGTTTGGAATGAAGAAAAAAAATAGGGATATGTCCTTCACTCTTTGAGTGAATCAAACTCCCAAACTTGTTGAACTAAGTTCAATTTCTTCTTTTCTATATTTTCTAGATAATCTAGACCTTTAGAGGGCCTACCTCTGGAGTACATCCTTACGAGGATGGTGAGAGGGAATGACCAAAAGTGGGAGACACTCACTTTATCCGTGAGACTATCTGACCCACTATAAGAAAATGCACTCTTCCTTAATGGGTTGTAGTGACTAAAGTGTGTTAAGTATCTTGACTTCCTCTAGTAGTCCTTCATAATTGCACAAAATTGTACTTTTGTACGTGTGGGAAGCCCACAAGGGGATAAAAGAAATTTTCATGATTTAGAATGCAGGTGCTCAATAAAACCTTGTTAAGTAGCAAGCTACCTTTTAGAGCCAACATCATTTAAAGGCCAAATCTGACTCTAGGTAGACTATTTGGAAGATATTCTTGTACAAGACCTACTGAAATGACCAAGAACATACACTTAGTGTTTTTTAGGGTTATGATGCAAATTTGATGTGTGTGTTGTGTTTGTGTCTTTATTTTCAAGCAATAATTTCATCCTTCAGCTCTGATCACATAAATTATAATTTTAAAACCCTAAAAATTGTGAAAACCCAATTCAAGTAGCAAAGTGACACGTACAAACAATTAAACAACACTTACAACAATTTTTGTCATGTCTTCAAATGAAAGTCACACCTGCAAACATTGAAATACCACTTAAACCACTGGAAAATGATGCCTGTAAGATTTTAAACACTGCCTACAAATGACCAAACACCGCCAGCAAACTCCAGAGTGTTGCGTACATAATTTATAGTTACCACTTACAAAGTGTGAATTCACGCTTACATAGTATTAAAGTGATGCCCAAAAACAATGAAGGTCAAACACGGGCATTTCTCAAGGGTTTGGAATCATTTTTAAAACACATTTGGATACCCTTTTTGGAGTACTTTGTGTCCAGTCTATCAGATAGATCAAATTCCTTCAAATATCTATAATGATGAATCTATTTGAACGATGAATCAATCCTATGGAAAATCAAGATCAACATAACCATAGGAGTCAATACGATGAAGTAGCTAAAGATAAAATATTGGAGGTATCTCAAGATCCCATTTTTATTGAAACAATGCACTTAATTTTGAAGGGGGATAAAGAAGCATATTTCTTAAATTTTTCTCAATTAGGAGTTACCCTTCCTCATAATAATGATATATCAACCTTAAAGAAGGATGAGGAAAAACAAAAGGATACATAATCTAACAAGCCATCATTAATATCAATCTGTCCTTTTCTTTATGATGATGGGTCATCTGTATCTTCATCTTCTTCACGAAATGAAACATTTGAGAACAACAAACCTATCTTGGATCAAGGGAAATTTCATGACCACCCTATTTATGATCAAGATAATAAAGAGAATGAAGAGAAAGGTACCACTCTCAATCCATATCTAATACACAAACCTCTATCTAGCAAGGTTTCTCCCATGGCCTTTACTCCTTTCATCCTTCATCCATCTCATAAAGCTTCACAACTATCCAAACTTCCTCCACCAAAGTGCGAGCCTAATGGTGATACTTTCCAAATTGACTGTGTCTACCCTCAAGGGATACCTCTAAAAGAAACCCAAGCTAAATTACATCTTTCTGCAAATCATTTTCATGCTTCAAAAATATTAGACCCTAAGCTATCATGTGCATTAATTCCTATTCTAAAGGATTGTCCATAATTCCTCCAAACATTCCCCACACATATCCAAACATCTACCTTATCCTTAGAAGTAGCTCCATGTCAAGAGAAAAATCCAAAGAGAAAAGAAATAAATATCAATAAAGATCAAGATGCTATACAATCTCCTCCCATATTTTATGAATGTCCCATATCCATAAAATCCTATGATGATCCCCTTGCACCCTTTCATTTCTTCCAAGCTGATATCCTTCAAGGTCAAGGACAAAGTATCCTTCCAAGCTCTATAACTTGTCCACTTCCCAAGAAAGATCTGTAATGCCCAAAATTTACACCCAAAAACACAACAACATTTTTTTTTAAAGAAATATCACATACCATTTTAACTACATCAGCAATTCATGATTCTACTAAATATAATATTTACCAATAACACAAGAAATAAATGGAGCAACTTTAAACAATATCCTTTCATAGTACTCAAATGAAAATCATAAGAAGATGTTGCATACCTGAGTTTTCTCTTCCTTTCTTGTGTATCATATTCTCCTTGCCTCTCTATTTCCTGCATCTTTATATATTTCTAGACAACTAGATGCATGATTTTAAGATTCATTTCTGATTACATACATGATCGTAAGATAGGCTACAACAATATCATAGCGAAATCAATCATAAGCTATTTCAAACTAGTTTGGTAAAGAGATGTAAACTATAAAAAAAATATTGGTAAGGGGTGTCAAGATCAAGGAAGGACTCAAAAGCACAAGACCCAAGGGCAAACCTAATGCCTCAGGGGCTCATCGTAGATGGCCTTTCCTATGTAACTAGCAGAGACATCATAGCTTGGGTTGAATTTTTAAAAACAATCCTTTAAGGAATGGTAGAAGTGGGTATGCAACCCTTCCCAGGGTTCAATTATCTAGACAATTTATCCATTAGAATCCTTTCAACTCTAACAAAACTCATTCTAGACATCGTTGTGTTAATATTTTCTAAAATAATGAATCAATGTTAGGTTAGTGTCCTCATGAATCTTAACATTAATATTCCCTACATTTTACTGCAAGATTCACAATTTCTCAAACTTCACCAAATGAACATGCTAAATGCATCAATATTTTAAGTACATGTGTTTACAAGCAAGGCTAAGTCAATATGTTATTACAATATATACAATAGAAAGTAGAAATTGCCCCTAAGTTATAAGACAAAACGTAAGCATTTCAAAATAAATATTTCTCTTAATGTTGTCTTGTATGAATCAGTCTTGACTTTATACTAACATCATAAATTATATGAGATGACTTAGTGAGTCTCATATTGACCTTCAAATTAGCATTGAAAATATTTTAATGACATATCAAAAGAAATGTCAAGTGAGGATTTTCAATTCTTAGCCTTGAATTAAACTACTAGTGAAAAGAATAATAAATCAGTTAAATATTGCTAACAACACTAAAACATAAAAAAGTTTATTTAACTCAAATACTTAATTAGCTAAACAATAAGATGGGCTAATGCGCTATTTGATTGTTCAACCAACTGATCCAATTGTTCAATCTATTAATTCAATTTCAACCTAATCAAACACTAAGTAACAATGTAGACTTATGAATTGTATTATACTTATGTTTTAATAGATTGTAGAAATAATTTCCATTATTAAATGCATAAATTTTCCATAATCTATTGATTGATGAGAGAGTTTCTCGTTTCGATTATGTGTTCTATTTTGCATCAATATTACAGATCATACTATATGATCCATCATGACGATAGAAGAATGCTAGATAATATACGCTTTAATTAATTATTTTAATTATTTAATATATATTAATTTATCCAAAAAAAAATTATGAAAATAAATGATTCCTTGCTCCCCTACCATGCTCCTTGTAGTTGTAGCAATGAAAATAGCCTCGCTCTTTTTGAAAGATCATCTTCATGAATACACCCAAATCAGCCATAACTATGGTTTAAATTTCATAGCGTGAAAAACAAGTTCTCTTGTGACCGGATTTCTCTTCGTCGATAGAAGTACCAAGCTTTCTCATTGTCAACCAACAAAATATCAGATTTATGGCCTTTAACATGTACATGCAAAATGAAAGGTAGGGCTTTAAGATTATTCATGGATTGACAGAGAGTAGATGAGTTGCGAGAGGCTTTAGGAATCTTTGAGAAAAGGTTGAGAGAATGAAAATGGTGGGATAAACATAATTTCTACCGCTCCAGACAACATCTTCCTGGTTGCGATAAAATGGAAACTTTTGAATGGTGTGAGGCTTCTAAAAAATATGTTACTTGAATCATTACATTTCTTTATTACAAAAAATACAAAGATGACAAATGAAAATGGCACATAAAGAAGTATATTTTTTTAAGGAAACTTTAGAATATGTGAGAAATGTCACTGAATGATGTGATCTTATTAGGATTAAATTATGCTTATCAACAAAGAGTATTGGAGTAAATTCAAAACCACACTATGCTTTGCTTCAAAATAGAGTTAAAAATAGCATAGATAAGATAGAGTCACTCACCTTGGCTACATTCCCGATACTAGGTTTATTGATTCCATATTTTCCAATGACTGAATCTGCATATATCCGACAATCTTGTAAAATCTGTCTGTGAGAAAGTCCTCTGCTTGGAACACCATATATTCCAGTATCAACATGACCCAAGGTATCCCATGGGGTGTTGTATGTGGCATGCCCTATCATCACTCAATATACTCCCTTATCCAATGTTGACTTCACTGTAGAGGAGGAATGGATCGATTCTCATTTGGAGAAAGACCCTTCAACCAAGCTTTTTGAGCATGTCTGATAAAAATGTCTGGTTTGGTGAAAGAGGTGAAACAGTATTTATGAATACACGCATGAAATTGCAACATCCTCCCCCCCTTCCTTCAAACCTCATGCCCCCCCTCTGGTAACCCCCATCAATGCATAATGATGTCAATCCCACCATCATTTTTCATGCCCTGAAAGTGGTCACTTCCCATCCTTTCAAAAGAGAAGAGTCATTGGGAAATAAACTGCAATCCCATGTGATGGAAATGCAACCATTATGTGCAATTTGAAAATGGTAGGTTTCATCCAAGACAATAACGCCCTCCTCCTTTAATGTCACCCTCCCCAATTTCTCTTATGTCATGTTTTCCTTCTACTCACGTCTATTCACATTCAATTTTGTAGAGGGGTCAGTATTCGCTGGATTGAATGTTGAATGCTAATAAATTGTCTTGCCTTTTCAACATGGCCAAGGGTGGTGGCTAGCTATATCACTAACTCTTAAGATTGGATGGCTCATGATCTCTTTTACTTTAAAATTCTAATATATATAAATTAAATTATAATATCATACACATCATTTATAATATCTCAATCCTATCAATATTTCTAATTTAAATATTTTAACTTCATTTCTAATTCATACAACTTAACAAAAATTATGCAACATATTTTCTCACTCTCTTCTACAAAGGTATTAATTATATAAAGGTGCATGATTAAATATCAACACGTGCATGCAAAATGACATAGTGAATAATCCCCCAATAAATAGTATCTTTAAGGAAATAACCCTTAATTAAATTCTAAAATGAGTTCACTCTTAGGATTGTAAATTAAATCTTTCTTTATCTACATTTTTTTAAATAGCACATTTATGCATTGACTTTAATCCCCAACACTTATTCACTTAATTTCATCCTTATTTTGATTATTAGACCAATACTTGTTATGCTCATTGTCATAGAAGAATATGATAGTTTAGGCATGAATCAATCTAAAAGGGTCATCATTAACTAAGATAGGTTAATATTTCATTGAACGCTTTGTAATTTACATTGATAGTAACTTAGTAATAAAATTGAATAAGGTAATGTAGTCAAGTGAGTCCATACCTTCAGTTTTGCATCCCTGTTAGCAATGGAAAAAAGAAATATGTAAATAAGCAATACCAGGAAAGAATCTAAGTGAGTTAATGCATGAAAAGATAATACCATAAGATAAGAGAGAGAAAGCTTCAAGATCCAACACCATGAGACAAGATATTTGAAAGGGGAAAGCAAAGAAAACCCCTTGTGACAATATGAATGAGGCATGAAAAGCCTATGAAGATGGGAGAGAGAGAAGGAGAGAGAGCAATTGCTGATACAACAATTGAGAAGAGGAAGAAACCTCATGAGAAATGAGAGAGGAGGGCCATCTCTTAAATAGAGATGAGAGAGAGGAGTTAGAATGTAACTCCCAAGTCTATGAATGCCACCATTCATAAGTG